>SKCR01035718.1:0-50471 GCA_019454045.1 Zanthoxylum bungeanum | reverse complement strand
TTTCGGACTAAAATGGACAAAATACTAAAGTAAGGGCATTTCGGTAAATTCACTTGAATATGATTCATTTGAATTTTATTTCATAATTTGATTATTGGAATGTTAAATAAATATGTTTATTTAATTAATCCGAGAAAAGTTTTTGAAATCGGAAGATACGATCTTCCGCCGCTTCCGCTGCGTTACCGGATTATGACCCTAAAACCCCTACAGTCTGCCGCTAGGTCAGCTGGAGAGAATCGCTGCTTTGAACTCATGTATTTCCTTGCATATGGTGGAGGTGATTTGTTATGCTTGGTCAGTTAGAGTAGTGTTTTGGCTTCTATGATGATGGTCGTCTGATGGCGGATTATCTTTTGCAACATTGCTGAATGCTTCCAAGAGATTAGATTGAATGCATGATTATTGAGGTGATCTGAAGTTTCGCGTCGTTGGGAGGTTGAAGAAATATGATCCAATTGTTTTTGAAGGGTTGTGTTGGAGTTTCGCATGGTTGAGTTTTTCTCCTTTAAAACTCGTAACCATTCATGGAGAATGGCTAACTAAGCGGCGACAGGGTCTGGTGTATGTTCGCTACCTGAAGCTATGAGTAGCTACGTTTGTAGGGACCATAGATGGAGAGATCTTCGCTTGTAATAAATCGCTAAGGCTCCACGGTGGGTGCCAAATTATAGACGTTGGTATTCGCCTAAGGTCCATAATCGAGAATTTATATGATGGGGCACTAGTGAACCTACAAAACGAAGGTATAGTGAGCGGGAAATCTCTACCCACCAGTATGGTGGGCGTCGTAAGCGCTCCAATGCTCACGTCAGTAGTAAAGTCGAGCAGAAAATAATGGAAGAGTAAGGTGTGAGGTTATCTTGACCTCCGTGGACTGCCGTGAAGACGGTGGGTCGGTGTTTAGAGGGTAAGAGGCTTTGAAAGCTTAAGATTAGAATGCTTAAGCTTGTAGTGATCTATCATTCTGATTATGCTTCATTTAAATAGGTTTTGAGGTGTCACTTTACAGTTGGAACATAAGCTATATTTATGGGGGTGGGCCCTACTAACATGTTAAACACTTGCCTTTCAGTGTTGCATCAGCTAATTATACGGAGATTAATCAAAGGTGAAGTGATACTTTTTCGATGCAATGCAAATGGGTTGTTTTGTGGGCTTTGGCTGGAATATGGGCGAGATACAAAGGGTTTAGGCCTTTAGTCAAACATTGGTCTGGATACTGTTAAAAGACATATTGGACTTAAGGTGGAAAATTGATTATGCCATTGACCCAAATTTGGCCCGTACAGGTAAAAGACCTTATTTCCTTCAGCTCAGTGGAATTCCAGAGAGCTGAAGAAATTTGTAAAATAAAAAAATAAAATAAAATAAATGTAAACATTGCGTACTGAAATTTATTTTCTCCATTTTTTTAGTTTCCGGACTCTAATTCAGCCCCGATTTTTTCCTATACACTCGTAATAGAATATAATATTTTATTAAATTATTTAAAAATACATATAAGCTAGATATCCATGGGTTAGACCCATTTTCGCTGTGCATGACACTGATCTGATCCTAGGGGTTCGACATTCTCCCCAACAAGAGGCACCTTATATATAGGACTAGACCAAAATAAAAATGAATTTCTTTTAATATTCATTAAATAAAGAAATTCATATCAGTTTAATAGATGATCATATATGGGTTGATATGAATCTGAGTATATTACGAACTCTTGCATGTCAGACTATGTCATTTGATTTACAAATGTGAGGTTGGTGAAAAAATCTCAACAATAACTATGTACTTTAGGGATATGGTTTCTTATTTGGCTATGGACGTTTTACATAAATATGAAATCTTTTTTTTTTTGCGAGAAGTAAATGAGTATCTATCTTAAAGGTTGATTTGGTACTTGAATAATTATAACGCTCAAGTCTTTTTATTACGAATAACAAGATTAAAATTCATAATAATTATGAATAAATTATTCATTAGAGAATTAATGGTACTTATGGTACAAATTCACCATGGTATTAATATAATAAACAACAAAGATTTATTAAAGAATTAATAAAGAAAACAAATCGTACAGGTTGTCAATCTTCAATCTCCAAGTTCTTCAATCTTCTCTTCTTAAACCTTGTATGATCTTATTGTTCTTGGTCATTCATGAATAATTGATGTGTTTAGAGAGTGTTTTGGCCTCAAAAGTGACTTATTTAGCTCCCTAAAAACGTCTCTCAAGTAACTCTAGATGTTATCCTTTTAGAGATATCATAAAAACCAAGTTTACTATTCATTTTGGGAGTCTTCCGTATCAATTTTGCTATCGTTGGCGCGCCAATGCATTACTTGTTGGTTCAAGCTCATTTTGACCATCATTGAGTCCGATTCAGTCTTCGATATAAACTACAAAGTTGTAAATTCGTCTTTACACATAATTTAAATCACCTTATTTGGACATTGTATGAAAAAATTATGGCCAAAATATTGAAGTCATTGGCATTAATCGGAAATTTCATATTTTTCACTCATTTTTGCTCAATTCTTCATATGATGCATCCTAAACAACAAAATAATAAATATTATTGCATTTATCACCTTCAAGAACATAATTTAGTGGCAAATCAATGATAAATACACTTGAAATATGTATATTATACGCACTCATCAAGGGCTCCTGAACCTCTGGTTGGATATGAAAGTGAACCCCCGCATGAGTCTTGGTTAAGAGTGGCAATGGGCCGGACCGGGCCCAGGCTTTAATAAGCCCGGCCCGAGCCCGGCAAGAAAAATAAAAGCCCGGGCTCGGGAAAAGCCTGGCCCGGGCGTCTTCCGGGTCGGGCTCGAGCCCGGGCTTTATTCGGCCCGTTTTTAAAAAAAATTAAAAAAATTAAAAACTTACAAATACAAAATACATTCACACTATTTGCAAAAACAATTCACAAATAAATCAAAAATTTCATCGATAAATTAACAATTTAAATGCTACAAACAAATAAAAATGTTACAAACATATTAATTTGAGTATAGGGCCCGGCCCTAGTTTTTTTCCTCCGGACCGGGCCAAAGTCCGGACAGGCTAGACAGGACCAGATCCGGACTTTTCTGCCGCCCTTAGTTAATAGATGGATATGACCATTTTCGTTTTAGTGGCAGTGAATCCTATGTGCAGTCATTGGATACTTTGATAGGACTATCGCTAGGGAAAGTCTATTAAGTGTCCTAATTATTACACATGCCCATATATGTTGTTAGAGCACTCTAGGTCATGATGAGAAAGTTAGAGCTCATCCATTATTTATTGTCATGTATGATTATGTGCATATATGATGATTTATGATTGTCACGATGCATTTGTTTATATAGTTTTTAAATCACGTGGATAGATTTTACAATTTATTTATTTATATGATTTAAACAATGGAAGAATTCTGATTTTGTAACATATTAATGTGATTTAAATAGTATTTAAATTAACTAACTATGCAACAGTATTTCCAAGAGAAATTTTCCTTTGGGTCTTGTTGATGGTAAAAATCAGTATGTGAATCAAGCAGTGTAAGCCATGGACAGAGGTGGAATTTCCCTTTTTTGGCCAATGTTCGGAAAGTATAAACCACTTCTCGGCTCAGCAGAAGTCCAGACGCGATCTCCCAGATTAGACCGACCATAATATGTGCTTTGATGCGGTTTCATAAACCGACCACATCAGCTCGTCAGCTCGGTTCGGGCCTACTCTGCTCCTTTTTAGTAAGTCGAAGGGCTCGGACAGTTCGAGACAGGATGGAAATGGTTCGGTAGGTTCGGCAGATTATTAGGCCGATCACTTAGCGACCGACAGAAGGCTTGAGATTATGATTTCCCTTTACACGTGTCATCTCCCGGAAACACCCACCAGGCTGTCATCATCACTGGTTACATGTGGCAGTAGAAAATCAGATTGATGTGACGGGATGTCAGAGGGCAGGCTTACTTTCGGCAAGAACAGGCCTTGGGCAGAGAACTTATTAAATAAAGTCAAGTGTCACGTGGAAGATTCTGTAAAATATGAACAGCAACCGCCTCATCTTACCGCCTCATTCTTAGTATATAAGGGAGGGTAGTCTCGTAGGAAGGAAGAACGAGTTTTTTCTTCTTGATTTGGTGGGAAGAAGAGTAATTTGTAAATACTTCAGACGTACAAACAACTCGGTCTTCACACCGACTGTTCACAAAACAGGTCGGCCGAGCATATTTCAGTAATAAAACATCCATCCGTTTTGTGCCCGTGGACGTAGGTTGGATTCAATCCGCCGAACCACGTTAACTCTCTGTGTCAATCTACATGCTCTTCTCCTTCTATCAAAGTTTGCTTTTGGTTTCCCATAACCAAACAAATTCACTGCTGAATGAAGGTTAATCCCAGGAACAATATTCCACTATTGTCCCTGAGACGAAAATCAGCCGTCAACTCTTGATATTTTTTTTTTTTTTATATATATAATTAGTCATTGGATCCCTAATTTTTCATAATTACTAATATGTCTATGTTGTTCTAAAAGAACCGTAAAGAATGCAACACCAATCTCTTACTTTTATTATGATGGAAAACTAAAAAAAATAAAAACAAAAAACAAAAACAAATCAAATCAAAACCTAATAAGTAAATACCCATAAGATATTGTTCCTATTTCCAAAGACAAAAATATTTTTGAAAATAGATAATCATATTGTTATTGGACATTCCAATGCACACCCCCGATTTCCTCACCTAATAAATAGACGCAGGTAGGGATGGTCACCGGTCTGGTTTGGTTTTGAATCGAAATCGAACCGGCCGGTTCCCGATTCCACATTTATGTGGAACCAAAACAGGAATCGGAATCGGAACCGAACCGAACAGTTCTTGTTAGGTTCCGGTTCCATTCCGATTTTTTTAATCTTAATAATGATTTTGTTTTTAAAAAATAAATTTTAAATGTTTTCACCGTTGAACCGTTAGAACTGAACGATTCTAACGATTCCGGTTCGAACTGCTGGAACCGTTCGATTCTAGCGATTCAATTTCGGTCCAGTTAGAAAGAACCTTAACCGAATCGAAATATTACGGTTTCGGAACCGGTTGGAACCTAAACCGTCCGATTCCAACTGATTCGATTCTGATTCCAAACCGGAACCGTGACCTAGTCTAGAGACATCCCCAGTGCGCCCTCATTCTGGGCGATCCCGGTCAGTTGGAGCAACACCTTCCATAATTACTGGTCTGTATAATTATTTTCTGTAGTGGTACTTGAAATGATGATGATGATGCAAGTTTGTGCTTTATTTGTAAACTTTTCGTATCATTTGGATGATATCTTCTGCTGTCGGACCATTTATCGATCACTTTATTCTTCTTTTTTTTTTTAATAACCGAGTTATTTGACTCAGTTTACGCGCATCTCAAATAATCTTTGGGATTTGTGGCCCAGATTCTCAGATGTTTTCTAACATAGATTATGATAAGTCGCTGATTTTTTATACCATAAGATATGACCACAAAAAAATACATAAGTGAGATTTGAACCTTAACACTAACCACTCAAACTCAGGGTTTTACCAATGAAGCAACCCCTTCTTGTACATAAAAATTTCGGAATTTCCACTATTGTTAAAATTCTTATTCCGTGATTAGCCCATGTTTTGGAGTGACTATAATTTCTAATTAATCAAATATCTTATCTAATTATTTGAAAAAAACGAATATTTAGGGATTGATTCCTTAGGAAGCTAATCCAATTAGGGATGATAATATGGTCCCCATAATAAATAAAATTTATAATAATAATTAAAAATGAAAATTAATTTTCAGATAATTAATTATTTATTTAAAAGAATTTAATTTTTTGATTATTAGGTGTCTATAATTTTTAATATATTTCTAAATTTTTTAGTTATTTCAGAAACATTGGATAATTGAATTTTTCGATTGTTTTCGGATATGGATATTGATACCAATCTTAAATTTTTTGGATTATAAATAGACATATGATATCAAATATCGGTTTCGGATGTACCAAAATTGATCCGATATGTGACCATTGCCTTCCCTAACTGCTATCCCAAACATTCCCAATATTTAGTGAAGATCCTCATCTTTTTCTAATATATTTTTTTTTAAAATGACTGCATAGTTCCCCACTACTGGGTCACCATCATATCCAATATTCAGAAAATACTAGGATTATAATATATGAATGTCTTGCCCGAATTCCTAGGATTCTCAGCTAAAATGGTCCAGAAATGGTTCATAAAATGTGCTTGTTCTTGTCATCAACAAGGAATATCTATTAGCTGTAATTGGATTTAATGAGAATATTTTCGATTTGATCAAGATAAAATAATTCCTGTATTTTTATTTTTATCATGAGTAAGTCTGGGTGGAATTGTTCTGAACGAATGATGTCTAAGGCTCTATGTAGAATTTTTGAATAAAATGGCTATTTTATTGAAGTTTCTATTGGATAAATCATGTACAAATTGTACAAATTAACATGACATGCATAGAATCTGTAATAGATAAATACAAAACTCTATATCATATTATAGAATTAATATTTAATAATCCAAACTTTTACAAATTTTGACTTAGGAGAAGTATATTACTTAGGACCAGAAATATTAGTAGGAGGTAACTGCAGTATTTTCTACTCTGTAGCCCCGAACTGCAAAAATCACTAGGATATTCACTTTGAATTGCAGAATGGGTTTCCCTTTATGCATCATCATCATTCTTTTCTCAATATACTCTCAATCTGTTGCTCAGTTTGATCCTTCAAGTTCAAATGGATATAATTTGCTGGAAATGAATGCCCTGTTTGCTCTCAAGGCTAAGTTTAATGATCCGTTTTTAAATCAAAACTGGACCGGCATTCATTGCTTCAAGGATTTTCCTTCCCAGTGGTATGGCGTTCAATGTGATTTGGGCAGCGCTCGTATTGTCGGAATTATATTAGAAAATATGAATCTGACTGGTAAAATAAATTCAGATGCATTCGTAGACATTCCTGAATTGCAAGTCATAAGCTTCAAGAACAACTTAATAGCAGGAAATGTTATGAACTTCTCATCAAACCATAAACTAATCGATGTTGATCTTTCAAGCAACAGATTGTATGGAAAAATTTCAAGTTCATTATTGAGTCTTGAATTTCTAGAGTCACTACAGCTTCAGAATAACAATTTGACAGGTCCAATCCCGGAGTTCAACCAGTCTAGCTTGAAAGCTTTCAATGTCTCGAACAACCATCTCAGTGGCTCCATCCCGAAAACTGTTACTCTCCAGTCATTTAGCAGCGATTCATTTTCTGATAATCCTGAGTTATGCGGTCCACCATCTTCCAATTCTTGCAGCTTAAGCAGAGATGATAATGCCAATTCTGGATCTGATAATTTTACCATCTTTTATGTTCTTTTTGCTGCTGTTGGTATTATTACTGTCATTTTGCTCTTAATTTTTTACCTCAAGAAAGCGATAAAGCCTAATATTGTGATCAAGAAGGAACAGTACACAGAACAAGAAAAGGACAGTGGGGATGAAGAAGAGAGAGTTGAAAAGAGCACTGACACAGGAAAAAGAAAAATAGTGGTTGCAGGAGAAGACAACAGGAAGCTCATATTCATTGATGATGAAGAACAAACGGGGTTCCAATTGAATGATCTTTTGAAAGCTCCAGCGAAAGGACTGGGGAAGGGGATTTTCGGAAACAGTTATAAGGCAATGCTTGAGGACAGAGCACCTGTTGTTGTCAAGCGCTTAATGGACTTGAAACCACTCAGTAATGAAGAATTCACAAAGCAATTGCTTGTAATTGCTGATCAGAAGCATCCCAATTTGCTACCTCTGCTTGCTTATTACTATTCCAAGGATGAGAAATTAGTTGTGTACAAATATGCTGAAAATGGAAACCTCTTTAACCGCATTCACGGTGAGTTAGTTAAATAGCACTCTCATGCTTCTCTATCATTACCATTTCTCTCTTTATCATTTTGACCATCTCTTACAGGTGGGAAATCAAGTAACAATCGGATTCCATTTCGATGGAGGTCAAGATTATCAGTAGCTAGAGGTGTAGCAAGAGCCTTGCAATATCTTCACCATAATAGCAGGACGCAAAGCACAGTCGTTCATGGCAATCTAAAATCATCAAACATTCTTCTTGGTGAGAATGAAATGGTTCTTGTTTCAGACTATGGCTTTTCTTCATTAGTGGCACTACCCATTGCAGCTCAACGAATGATCTCTTATAAATCACCCGAATACAAATCTTCGAAAAAGATTTCGAGAAAATCAGATGTTTGGAGCTACGGATGCCTTCTTTTAGAACTATTGACAGGAAGAATCTCAGAACACTCAGCTCCACCAGGAATCAACGGTGTAGATCTTTGTACTTGGGTTCTTCGAGCGGTAAGAGAAGAGTGGACGGCGGAGATATTTGACCCGGAAATATCAATGCAGAGAAGTGCTGCTCAGGGTATGCTTAAGCTTCTACAAGTTGCAATACAATGCTGCAAAAAGTCACCGGAGAAGAGACCTGAAATGACAGAGGTTGTGAGAGAGCTGGAAAATATAAAGGTGATTGAATCATCAGAAGACGAAGGGGAGTTTTCATTAACAGATGAATCTCCGACGATCAGTGCCTCTGCCTCAGAGAGACCTTGATCTTATTCAATTTTAGAATTGATGGCATGAGTGCATGAGAGAGAAATACAATTACCACACAAGAAATGTTAAAATAATCAAAAAGTAGGTCATCAATCTGTTTTTTTATTTTATTTTTTTTATATATTCTATCACAAAAACAAATGAATCCCACCTGTTGTTTATTTGTTATATTAATATTAAGTCCCACACAAATATTTCTCTACTCGGCTAGTACCTTTGCTTCCAGCTCTTTCATTCTTCCGTTTTCTTATGTAAAATTTATTCACAAAATCAGTTAAATGTTGATTGTGAGTAATAAAAAGTACTTTTACATCATTTTAATACAATATTAACGTTTGACTATATGTTAAAAATTACCAAAATAAATGTTATACATATATTTCATAACCTAAATTAAAAATTTATTTTAGGAAAATTTGGATTAAAAAAAGGAAAAAAAATTAATATTTTGACATTTTCCATAAAAAGTAATGTAAAATTTAGTCTGCTTCATATTTCTCTCTCTGAGAATTTGTGGAGTTCTAATTTTTGTATGTTTTATTTTTCAAATTTTGTTGTAATTTCTTTTTTCTTGTAGTAATAAAATTATGTGTGTTTTTATTCAAAGCATGAGTAGCTAATTTCATCATGTCTGGGTAAAGGGTGAAACTCTTAATATGAGAATATAGATTAATATTACTTCTATTATAATATATGAATTGTAATCTAAAGACTAATATTTAAATTTGGACTAATTATTGAAAAACTTTGTTACAGCCTTTATGACTGGTTTTTATATATTTTGCATAATTGAGTATCTAACTGGACTTGTTATATACAAATGTTATCATCGCCTTTTATGGCTGGTTTTATATGTTTTGACATAATTAATTCCTGAAGTAAATTAACTGGGTAATAATGACAATTCATATATTATAAAAAAAAAAAATAAGATTTCTCTATATTTAAAATATCAAGAGTGGATCTCATAGCCCCATTATTTTTAATTTATTGTTGCATCTCAATTTAAAAATCGTCAATCATTTCAATCAATTTAGCCTTTTTAATTTTTCACTTGAATTATTATTTTATTTAACTAAATCTATTTTCTCTTGATCGAACCCGGACTTACCGGGTTATTTATTATTTCGACACTCTTATACTTGAGAGTAAATAACCATTTTGCGAGTGCGTCAATTTTTTGGCGCCGTTACCGGAGAATATAATTTAGTAGATAGAATAATAATTTAACATCCTTGTTATTTTTTTGTTTTATCTTTATTTTTTTGTATTTTTTGCATCTAATTTTTCTTTACATTTGTGAATCATGAACCCAGACATCTCACATATAGACAAACCCCGTACTTAATTCTTCAAGGTTACATGAGACAGAAAACTCAATTAAAATGGATCTTGTATTTTGCCAAAGTATTTCTTGAGCCATCCCCATCTATAGATTCTTCAATAATTATTTGTGAGAACCTAATTCGAGAAATTGAGACAACTAAACAAGAAATTCAATTGAGACCTGAATTAACAAGAATGATATGATGTTTTTAGGATCTAATCACTATATTTTTTCTTCTTTTGTCATTTATTTTAACTTTTTTCTTTTCACTTGTTTATTATTTCTTCTTTTGTAAGTATTGCATTTGAATATTTAAATTTTAGCATATAGTATGCATTTAGCTTGCATGAGACATTGGTCTTGATCATCTAGTGGTAGATTAAATAGAGAGTCTACATCACCTTCACCGTCAGTTAAAAAGCTGATAACCAAAATGAAAACCCACCTAATAGAGATGAAAATCCAATTGATCGGGTAGAACGTGAGTTTCAACATAGCGATCTTAATCATCCTAGAACACTCAAAGAATTCATGAATCCTACTAGGACATGATCACCATCTTGCATTGCTTTTCCCCCAGATGCATCATGTTTCAATTTTAAATCATGTGTCATCCAACTTTTACCTCCATTCCACGGTCTAGAATCAGAAAATCATTATCAGCACTTAAGGGAATTCAAAGAGTTATGTAATACTTGCACAGACCAAAATTACAGTATAAATATAATTCGACTCAAGTTTTTTCCCTTTTCTGTAAAGGATAAAGTTAAAATTTGGTTGCATAACCTTAGGTTATGATCCATCGGAACATGAGATGATTTGCAAGAGTAATTTCTAAAAAAATTATTTCCCCCTCAGAGGACAAACTCCTTCAAGAATAGAATCACAACTTTCACACAAGAGTCGGGGGAAACACTTTACCAATTTTGGGAGAGGTTTAAAAAATATTAAATATTTGTCTACATCATGGGTTTGAAAGACGGAGGCTGGTTTCCTAAATCTACGAGGGTTTAACACCATAAAGTAGACAAATAATGGAAATGATGTGTAATGGTGATTTTAGGATAAAAAATCCCGAAGATGCATTAGATTACCTAGAACACATAGCAGAAAATACACAACATCGTGACACAATTGGCACTTATGGTCGTCTATAAAATCACAATCATCTGGCAGAGGCATGTTTAACCTTAGGGAAAAACCATGACTTTTCTGCTAAATATGCATCTCTAGCTAAAAAAGTTGAGGCGTTAGAAATGAGGAAGAGTGATAATGTCAAATCAATTCAAGAAGTCACATGTCAAATCTGTAATCCAATGGATATGTCACACAAGTTTGCCCAACCTTGCCAGTATTGCAAGAATGTCTCCATGACCAAGTCGGTTCCATAAACACCGTCAAGAGACCAAATCCAAACACATACTCCCAAACCTACAATTATGGTTGGAGAAATTATCCAAACTTCAATCGGAGGAATGATAACCAAGTATAACCATCGCAACAACTTTCCAAGGTACACCAGAATTTCTAAAATTCTCAGGATTATGCATCATATATCCCACCACCTAAGAAAACCCTTGAGGATACGTTGGATGTATTTATTGAGAAACAGGAAGTCATCAATAACCAAAATGTGCAAACTTTGATTGATTTGAAAGATACTTTGCCAAAATCACATTTGCTTTGACCATTCATGAGAAAGTAAAGTTTCATGCACAATTACAACCAAATCCCAAGAGTCATCAAAACCCCCACGAGAGTAGTTCTGGTAGTCAACACATAGGCCATGTTAAATCTGTTATTACTCTTCGTAGTGATAAAATCATCCACAAACTCATTCTTGAACCTCGTGAAGATGAAATTGAGTCAGCTTTAGAGGGAATGAAGAAGTTGATGAACCATTATCTATCACTGATGATAACAGTTTTTCACATGCACCTTCATTTCCTCAATCATTGAAAACAAATAAATTGAACCATTCGCCAGAGATATATGAAATATTCAAACAAGTGAAGGTTAATATTCCTTTGTAAGATGTCATCCAACATATACCATCTTATGCCAAATTTCTGAAAGACTTGTGCACCGTTAAAAGAAGACATTAGTTAAGAAATAAATCTTTTCTAGCTGAACAGATTAGTTCTATTCTCTCAATCAATAATGTATTGTCATTAGTTGTCCAACTATTTCATGTATTATTGAAAATCATAAAATCGAACATGCATTGCTTGATCTTTGAGCTAGTGTCAATTTTCTTCCAATTTTGGTTTACCAACAACTTAATATTGGCGAAAACCAACTTCAACTACTCTTTTGCTTGCCGATAGGTCAATCAAGGTACCAAAATGAATTGTTGAAGACGTGTTATTTCAAGTCGATAAATTCATCTATCATGTGAATTTTATTATCTTGGAAACACAACATGTAGCAGACAATTATAAGCCAATTCTTGTAATACTTGGTCGTCCATTTTTAGCAACAACTAATGCTTTAATTGTTGGGGTTTTTGGCGATGGGCGCAGCGGAAGCGCGGATTCGGGCGAAATTGTATTTTAAAACTTTTCAAAATACCAAATAAATTATACAATATCTAATATGAATAATTTATTCATATTTCACCTAAACCTATTTATTTAATATCAAATATTAACATAAACATAGTTGAAACTTCGCGAAACTTTTAAGAAAATCGATTTTCCGCAAAATGATGCAAAATACGTTTTCGACTGAACCGACCACCCGACACTTATGGAATCTGCCCAGGTCAGCTCCAATAGTGTCGGGACAGTTCATGAATTGTCCGAACAGTGACAGACTCACTGTTTGGATAGCCGTCACTCGGTTGGCTCAAAATCCACCGGTAATGCCGTTTTTGGCCGTTTTCGCTTATTTCAAGCCGGAAACACTTTCCGGAAATTGTTCCAACTCCCAAAACACATCAATTACATTCATAGACATCAAAAACATCCCAGAATTTCCAGTTTGGCAGATTTTGATCTGCAGACCAAAAATTACAAATAAACATGCTTTAAATCTAATTTTTCAAGACTAAATCAATTAATCTCAACACCAATTCAAAGTAACCATATATGAACAACTCTAGAACAATTCTAGGTGTCATAAGAGTGGTCACAACACTCTAGAATAGCAACAAGATTGTCCAACAATAAATTGAACAAATTGGAATATAATTACACTAATTACTTCCAATTTCAACTTCACACATGCTTAAACTTCCTTCTCCATCATCTACAACCAAAAGCCCCAATATTATTAAAGAAAATAAACCCCCATTCTAACAATTCAAGAATCATGAAACAAATTTCTAAACTCAAGAATGATAAAGATTACCTCCAATCTCCATTTATCCTTAAGTTCTTTTTGAATTTTCTTCATTTTCTTCTTTGTTTTATCAAATACAACTTTAGGGGTTTTGGTTGCTGCCATGATCGGCCATGAAGGCCTAATAGAGAAGAAAGAGAAAATTTCATTTTTTAAATCACTCTTTGACCGACTTTATTCATAGTAAAAAAGGGGGCATTTTAGTCATTTTCCAATTTTAATCTAATTTAAATAATATAAACTTTATATAAACCAATCAAATTAATACATATAAAGCATATATTAAAGCAAGCCAAATGTACCAATAATAATTAAACTTCTTCCATAACATTTATGGAAAGGTTTATTAATTAATAATTCAAATATTTAACAATTAAATATCCAAATAATTAATTAATATAATAATTATTATATATATATGTATGTATTTTATTTACAATAAATGACAAATACATATATTTATGGCATGTGTCAAAATCTCATTTGACGAATAATTAATGTGTATCTAATCGTATTATGTATCAAATACAAATACACAATAATTATTAGCGGACAAAATCTCATAATTGCATGTGTTATCATTTAACCAATTAAACGATCCGAATTAACTCATTTAATCCGGTGAAGTTTAATGAATAATTCGTATCATTCATATCGAGTTGCTCAAGTGTTCAACAAGTACACTTCATATTGTGGGACTCTCTAAGTTTAGGTTTATCCGTCACGAAATCCAATTTCGTGTCCATAATCCACCCACTCATTGATTATGACGACCACAGATAATCTAGCTAAACTATGCAAGTTGAGTTCATTGCATACGTATAATCATTCTGTCACAAGTCATCCGTATTATACCTGGGATATAGATGAGAACATCAAATCTGTTCAGTATAATACAGTTGACTTTCAATTTACGATCTCTAAATAACACTCGGAACTGATTTCTGAAGTTATACCACGGCCATGGATTTACTAGATCGTAAACACGTGCTGGATGTCTATGCCTTGTACACAGGACTGACAGATCATATCTTGATACGCACATGATATCATGAGCATCAGTGTACACCCAACGAACATGTGGAGGTCTGCTCATGAATAGATCGTTGACGTGACTGCCATCAAAGTGTGAATGATATCTCATATATCCACAGTGGTATCTCAAATCGAATGACCACTATGCTTGCTCAACTCGAGAAGGTTCCTATTGACGTTGGTGTACCATCTATTAGGAAACCTTCAGTGAGTCGTTCAGTGTCTTATCAAATAAACACCTACATGTCTATATGAGTCTCCCGAGACTCATGGTTCACTGGGATAAACCATCAGACCAAGTCACGATATACGACATAAACTGGTCTCAATGGATTTTACTAACCGACCCGTGTTAGCAAATCTTGATCAGGAACTTTATTTAAGGATATACAACTAATAGTGTGCTTCCCAATGTCAATTACAAATTACGTTGTAACTGCGTGCTATACTGTAAATCCTATGGTATTTGTCTAATATACACGTTTCACTGAACCATATTCAGTTTCGATCTAACCGTAATCAGATATCTAATCGTGATTAGATCGAATAAGTGTATAAAAGACAAGGGTGCTACCACTAAAAATAGTAATATTATGGAAAATACAATTGCTCGTATTTAAGAATCGGACATAAATATGATCTGGATTGACACTCCGAGCACCAACCCTAATACAATTGCTCGTATTTATGAATCAGACATAAATACAATCCGGATTGGCACTCCAAATACCAACCCTAACATTAATTAATTGCATGAATGGAATCATGAATTTATCATTTGGAAAAATGACATTGAAGCTTAATGCTTTTAACATGTGCAAATAATCATACAATGAGGATAGTGAAAACGAGAGCATGTAATTAATTGAATGAATTTTAGAAGAACATATTCAGGAGAGTTTATCTGATCATATGAAAATTTGTACAATTAATTTTCTTGAATCAAATATACAATTAGATTCAAATATTTCTAATGATTTTTTTTACTTGATTCTACACATATATTGGAAGACGATGGAGAGAAATAAAATTTTGAGGAACTAGGAACACTGGAAGAAGAAAAACATGAGTAAACACCCAAATTGGAATTAAAGTCTTTACTAGAAGGATTAAAGTATGCATTTATTGGAGATGAACAAACTTACCATGTGGTAATTTATTCCCATTTCTTGGATTAAAGTAGTCAATTTTTTATTATTTTAAGTCACATTTTGACTAATAAGTGGCTGACCTAATTTTTTTTTCCCTTTTACTCTTATAAAGGAAAAATTAAATAAACAAAATAGTATTCATGTGAACAATAATTTTTTTTTGTTTTTAAAAATAGGGTGGGAAAGCCCAAATATATACTTTTAATCCTTCATCCCTCCTTAGGCACTACTTTTTGAAAACACTTATTTTTATTTTAAATATACACTAAATATTAGTTCTTCTTTAAATTATTGATGTGCGGATGAAACCATTTATAATTATATTATAACTGTAGCTAAAAAAAATACACATTCATCCACACAACTAATTGATAGTCATTTTATAACTGTAGGTAGAGCAAATACGGTCACAATATGACTGGGGTCACAAATGTGTTTATAATCACTGTGACTAAGGGTCGACAATGCGACTAAGATAACTAATGTGATTTAGGTCATGAGTGTGATTAAGGGTCAACAATATGATTATGGTCACAATTGTGACTGTACTCAATATGACTGAATGTCGACAATATAATTGAGGGTCGACAATGTGATTGAGGTCACAATTGTGACTGATGGTCGACAACGTGATTGAGGTTACAAATGTGACTAAGGGTCGTCAATATGACTGAAGTCACAATTATGACTATGCTCAATATAACTGAGGTCGGTAATGTGACCAAGATAACTAATGTGGCCGTGGTCACAAATGTGATTGAGGGTCAGCAATATGAATGAGGTCACAATTGTGGTCGTGCTTAATATGATTGAGAGTCAACAATGAGAATGAGGTAAATAATGTAACTAATGGAAAACAATGTGACTATGCACACATAACACAACTTTCGGTCACCAATGTGATCGAGGTAAAAAAATGTGCTATGATGGAGGTTAATGTGAAGTATATGTGACACAATATATTTGAGGCTAATTTTGACCTTACGTAAATCCGAATTTGAGAGAGATTTGTTGATGAAAGTCGTAGGTATGTATGTCAAATGTATGTATATTTTTACAAAGGGCACATGTATGGTATCCAATGGTATCAAATGCCTTTGGGTTCAAACATGCAAGTTTGACTATTGAACATATAACTTAAACTATTAAATATGCAAATTTTGCTAATAAATATGAAACTTTTGAAAACATGAAACTAATTTCATGTTTATTGGTAGAAATTGCAAGTTCAATGATCAAAGTTACATGTTTATACCCAATGGTATTTGATACATTTAAGGTACCACAATAGTGACTTTTTACAAATTGTGATTTGAAGTCCGGATGAACGAGATTTGAGTATTTGAATATAACTAGTTTAAAATTATTACTCTTATAAAAATAAAGATCATTTCTTACCCCCTTTTTCCCCGAAGTATATTTACAATAAATTTTATTTTAAAACTTATGTTTTATATATTGATAATATATACACTTTATATTTTGAAAGATATTTATGTTTTAAAAAAATGATAAAAATGAAATCTATTTTAAACACCTTCCACTGCAAGCGCGTGGGGTGTGTATTCTTTAATTTTTATTTTTGAATTTCTTTATTATTATTATTATTATTGGTCTATTTCAGTAATTTTACTGTAATAAAAGAAAATGCAACCGTTTATATTTATGTGTGTTTACTTAAAGACAATGAGAATGGAGGAATGAGAATCATTTCCAATAAGGTTATTTACTTCATAAAATTGAATAAAAATGGGAATAAGAATGAGAGTGAGGCCCACAGATTTGGGAATGAGGAATGAGGAATGAGAATCTCATTCTCACCACCTCATGCGAATGAGATTCTCATTCCCATATTGATGAGAAATACAATATTATCCATAAAATAATTAATTTATAAATAACAAATAAAATATATTAATAATTAATAATTAATCAATAATTAATAAAAAAACATATTACTATTTTAATAAAATAATAATTTAATAAAAATATATATTAATATTTAGTAATTTAATACATTAATAATTAATTAATAAAGTAATACTTAATTAATATTTAATTTATAAATAATAAATAAAATTAATAATAATTAATAATAAAATAATATTTAACATTTTAATAAAATAATAATTTAATAAAAGAATAATTAATATTTAGTAATTTAATACATTAATAATTAATTAATACTTAAATAATCAATAATAAATAAAAACTATTAATCAATAATTAATAATAAAATAATATTTAATATTTTAATAAAAGAATAATTTAACATTGAGTAATTTGATACATAAAAAATTAACAATAATTAATATATAATAAAATAATATATAATTATGATTAAGGATATTTTTGTAACATTTTAACAATTAATTCTGATTATTAGACAAAATAAACACATCAATGATATACTGTTTCATTCCGATTCCGATTCTTATAATTAAGTAAATAACTTATAATTGACTATTCACATTCCAGCTCATTCCGATTTATTTCTTCACACTGACAGCGTTTTGACGATAAAACACTTTCTCTCACTAGTAGGGTTTAAGATTTCAAGCTCTCTTTCCGCTAACAAATTCATCAGAATCAGAAATGGCTTCGTTTTGTAAATCAGCATTGGCAGCGGGCTCTAGGTCTCTTGCTGCCCGTTCCAAAACGACGACCCAGTCAACACTAAACGCAAAATCAATATTTTCTTCCTTATCTTCATCCGCCAGACCCATCCCTCGCGCTTCAAGGTCTATATATACGTGAATATATTTTTGTATGTTCGTCTCATTTAATATGCTCATGCGTTGATTTAATAATTATTTTAGTTGTGTTTATTTATTTGTTAATTATTATTAAAGGGTTGTTTCGGCATTGGGGAGTGGTGAGTCACTGATGCCGCTTCACAGCGCCATTGCTTCTGCTAGGCTTAAGTCAAGCATTGCTGTTGATTCAACTTGCTGGAGCTGGCTTTCTCACGGTAATTTTTCAAGTCTTTCTTTTTGCTTTATTTTTGTTAATGTTTTTATTTGGGAACGGATTAAAAAAAATTAGTGTTCTTTAAATCTCTTTTTTTCTTTCCGCTTTGTTTTGTTAATGTTTTTATTTGGGCACGGATAAAAAAAAATATTAATGTTCTTTCTGCTTTTTTACCATGTTTGATTGTAAATTGAGGCTCAGTTTCATTTGAAAAAGATGTGGGAGTTTGGAAGGAAAAAATCTCATAATAAAAGTAATTTTCGATTTCTCACATTGATTGTTATGTTGGGTTTACGGCTTTATAAAAAAATTATTAGTACTATTGAGGCTTCAGTTGTCTACATTAAATATGGCTGAGTGTTTCTTTCATATTGCTTGTTGAATGGTTAATCTGACTTTGTTCTTATACTTTGTGTAATAGGATTTGCAACACCATTGTGACAAGGATTGCTGAATCTATGTCAGGACTATTAATGAATAGGATTTACTTTTAATGTCTGTTTTGTGAAAGAATAACAAATTCTTCTAGTCTTGAAATTTTGTTCATTATATTGGGATTTGTGTGAAAACTTGTTAACCAATTTAATAAGTACTGTTATTTGTATTTGTGATTTTTTCAAATCTTATTTCACTGAGATTGGATCAAATAATGTGTGCTGATAGTTGTTCATTTTATTGGTTTTTGGAGTTGTAGAATTTTTAAATGTTCCAGAAGAAAGACTGAGGAACATAGGCACGTAGCAGGATAGTCTATTTACTCGTGGGCATTCTAGTTTTTTGCGGTAGAAAATTCCCTTTAGATTTTTTATTATAGTACCCTAGTCTGAAGCTGTTATTCAGACTCCTGATCTCTTGAGTACCTTCTGTGATTCAGTTGCCATTTGAAGATTTATGACAGAACATAGGGGTTTGTAACAATAGATTGTTGAAGGGTTGTCAAATAAGCAATATTGAGTTGATGGAAATTCTTAGTCTTAGCTTCCAGGTTTAGCTTAATATAGTAAAGAAGTTGGCTTTCTTGACCACCTGAATTTTAACAGTATTAGAGTTGGCCAAGGAATAAAGTTGAGATGGTGCATTTGAACATTTTAATTGGTCTGCCGTGCATCTCTTCAAGAATACCTAGTGGATTGTTGCTCTGTAGATCAAGGTTCGAAAACTCGGTATGCGCAGAGAGGCGGTCCACCCGTGTGAGGCGAGGAGGTCGAGGCGACAGCCTTAATCCGGACATGAAAAAAATTAAAAGCATCAAAATAAATCATCTACAACAAATCCATATCAATTAATACGTAAAATCATCTATCAAAATTAAACAAAATGAAACACAACAAAATAGATTCATGGAATAAAATGACTATTAATTCTCTAAAAAGGCTATCATTTGTGTCTAATAGCATGAAATATGTGTTTTTAGTGTCATCCTTCATAGCATCATCATCATATATAATTCATAACATGAATAAACTTATTAATAACAAATTACAACTAATAAATAAATATAATATTAAATATTGATTTTTTTTAAAGATAATAATTAATTTGTCATTTTCGGTGAAGCATTGAGATCGAGCTATCCTATCAACGCTGTTAACGATTTTGCCGATTAGGATTTCAAAATTAGAAATTTTATTTTCGATAACTTTTTAGTTATAAATTTTAATGAAATTCGATTCGGTATTCTTTGTCCCAACTTTCAGTTCCCTTATATAATATTTTATTTTTTAAAAAAATAGTAATTTTAGGGCTTACGAATCTAGGCGTCCGTCTCAAACCGCCTCAGGCCGCCTCGACTTGAGGCGTCATGAGGCGGACCACCTCAAGTCTTCGAGGCGGGCATGTTGAAATTCGGCCAAAAGCGATAGCCTCGACCCGCTGTGGCCGCGAGGCGGCAGAGGTGGCGCCTCGAGGCGTGCCTCAGATAGAGTTTTCAAACTATGCTATAGACAATTTACTTGGTCTTGGACACCTTGTAGTGATATCTTCTGAGATGGGCACAAAAATGAATATGATACGTTTTATTCTTTGACTTTTATCCCTTGATCTTAGAAACGAAATATGAAGAAATTTAAATATGAATTTTCAGCCTTTCACCGCTTGAAAAGGTGTAGGATTGCAGATAGTATCTTTTTAGACTTGTTTACATTAATGTTTTGTAAGTGGCCTGTTAATCATGATTGAATGAAAAAACATGTATCCCTGCACTGTTCCCTTGCTCATAAGTCATATCTTCCCCTCGTTACCTTCCTACAATATTACCATGTCAGCTTTGCTGAAATTGTTATGTCGTGCTAGGAGCAGATTTCCCAATAAACCCACATCCAAATGCTTGATAGAATGGAAAACTGAAGGCCTAGTGGTGGTGGTGGGCTCATAAGCTACTTTCCAGGGAAGATTACATCCTGTCATTATTTTGTGTTCGTCTTGTGAAGATTGACAAGTAGTTAGACTTCCTTACCTGTTGAAGTATTAGTGATTCGGGGGATTGATATCATCAATTAAATTTTCTTATCACTCAGAAAAATCAGTGGAGCATTCAGATTTTCTGAATTCTGGCCAAGTTAGCAGTCTGTTTTCTTCTTGTCATTTACCTATTTTTCTGCAAAATCTCTTGTTCTTTTATTATTCGCCTTTGTCCGTTGACTTGTTACTTATTCTTTACTAAGCAAAATATCTTACTTTTTCAGTTGAGTTTGTGGGTCTACTAATTATATTCTGTATTCCTTATTGCCATTTCCCAGATTTTGCAGTTCCTCGGTGACAACTAAGGGCCAAGTCATTCCAAACTTAGTTGGATAGCATTTGCGCTGTTTTTCTTCTGCCCGTGTTGGTTCCTTTCTGCTTTATCTTCTTCTTTCCATTTATGGATACTGCTTTCCAACTTACAATGTGCATCAAGTTCTTAGAATACCGCAATCACATTATATCCTTTGTTTCTATAAGATAGAAACCATTGTTTTTTTTCCTTCTGGTATGCAGGAGTTAAAACTTTTTCAGTAAAATGCTGAAACCTGCTTTCTCTCCCTCTCAATTTCTTTTCTTTTCTTCTAGAAATACTCAGTTTAATGCAGCTGAAATGCAGGGACTCTATATATCTGGTGAGAAGTGTGATGGTTAGTTTAGACATAACAGTTTTTGGTCTCCAGTTTTTCTTGCCTGAATTTCTCTGAGATATCTAACAATGACCAGAGGCTACTTGAAAACACTGGTTCTGAAGTTGTTCAGGTTATAGAACGAATGAGGTATAGCTGAAACCGTAAATGGTGGAATTTGGATACCCAGGTGTGTCAGTTTCCTTTCATATCTCCGCTATTATGCCATTCCATTTTTTTTTTTTAGAGATGGTAATCATTGTGCCCTCCTGTGTCTGGGTTTTAGGTTTAGGTTATTTGATCTTGATAATGACTACAAAATCATATTATATAAGCACCATTTCTCAATATTTGATTGATATTGTATCATTTGTGTTATAGATGCCAAGCCTATAGCAGGAAAAAATGAAAATGAAATAAAAGTAGTCTTTCAAAGACTCCAAAGTGAAAACATCAGGGGTTTGATACAGTGAGAAACCAATTTGGCTCAAGTTTTATCAATGAGGTGAAAATTAGGGTCTTTAAAGAGACGCATCAAAATTTAAGCAAGATTTCATAATCTGATAGTGATAGATTTACATCGAAACACTGGCCCTCGACCATCGGTTCGGTTCGATTCTGAACCAAAACCGAACCGTTTCCCAATTCCACAAGTGTGGAATCAGGAATCAGACCGGACGTTCTCGGTCATTTTTTTAAAAAATAATTTAAAAAATTGAAAATTAATTTTTAAAAATAGAATTGAGATATTATTAATTTTACCAAATAATAATAATGAAAAAATTATTAATTTGAATTTTATAACATTAAATTAAAAATAAAATAAAAGAATTTAAAATTAAATTTATAAAAACTTAAATTGCCTACGTATTCTCTTGAGGTGAGATAAATCAAAACTCACGTAGTTCCGTTATATTTTTTAGATAGTTAACTCCATTACAATTATTTACTCCACCTCCTCATCATCATCATCTGTTTCTGTTGTTGATCCTTCAGCTCTCGTTCTGCTAGCACTTGTATATGCATTGTCAACAAGTCTTCAAAATCACTGGGGGCATCTTCTTGTTGCATTAGCTCATCACGAGTCCAATCATCGACACATGGTGTTGCTTCTAAGGTGTTTGGATGTAATGATGATCGTCTCGCTTCCAAAATATTACCTCCTAAGTTGAAGGCATGTTCAATCGCAACAGTGGAAACAAATGTTGCCAACACCTCTTTAGCAATAATCGATAAAACATGATAAATATTTTGATGTTCGTTCCACCAGTTGAGTATTTGAAAATTTTTATAAAACTTTCAGCAGGAAATTCGAAATTTGTTGATAGATAATTATCTAATTCCGAGTTGTTCGACATGGTTTCCTTCTGTTTTCTATTTCGGTGTATACTCCAAATATTAACAAAATAAATGACGACATTTAATATATTTAAATAATTCATTTAAAATAATTTTACCATATTTGTATAATTTAAGAATTTACCGTTTTGTAGTATTTCTAGGTATTTTTACTGGCAACACGATTTAAAGCATTTCGACAGTAATTAGTAAAAATAAATTTTTCACCAAAACTTAAAGAAAGATGTGTCATGTAAGTAAAGTTAGTAAATTCTTCTTTATTTTTAGCATCAGAATATTTAAATAAATATAAAGAACTTGTACCTTTACTAGATGAAGCATATCTGTCCATTTGAGTTTGTGTTGTATCAAGTCAATTTTCAGAGGCACGGTGTCTATTCAAGTGCTTGTTCATATTGCTATAGCCGCAATTAAATTTGTAAGATACACAATAATAGTTGCATATTGCTCTTGGACTTTTATTTTCAGTTTCGACTAAATGAAAATGAAATTTGAAAATATCAGAAGATTAAGACTTAATTTATCTTCTTCGTGTACCGATATTTTGGCCACTCTATTGGGTTGAGACATTGGACATAGTGTTCTTAAATGAGCTTGTCATTTTTTTTAAAAAATATTGAAGATTTGCAAAATTAAGAGAATTGTAAAAAATAAAGAACAATTGAGAGAATTGTTGGTGTGTAGAAAAGAAATCAGATGTTGGTCCTATTAATAGATTTTTTGGTAAATTTTGTGATACATAAATTACCCTTAAAATTAGCGTTTTATTTATATTATTGAGTGTATTTTAGAGATTTAATATAACAAGGGTAATTTAGATTTAGTATTAAAAAAATTAAATGAAAAAAATTAAAATTTGTACGATTCTTCCCATCAGAACTTTGGAACCGTCCGATTCCTCCAGTTCGATTAGGGTGAGAACTCTAATTGAACTGAAAGGAATCAGAATCGGACAATTCCTTACGATTCGATTTTGATTTCAATTTCGAATTGGAATTGTGGCTGGGTCTACCTAGTATGTTTTCTTGTTTTTTTTATTTTTTTAAAGGTAATGTAATTTCATTCCATCAAGACATACTAAACAATAAGAATCTAAATATAAGCCAATTAATTCAGTCGGTGGAAATATATATATAAAATAAATTATTCTTGGTTGTTCAATCATTTAATAAGTAGAGTCATTGATAAATGATTACTATGAGAATTTGATCGAATCTTTTTTTTCTTTGGGTAGTTCAAGTGGAGAATTGAAATTCAAATAAGAATTCTCTCTCTTTATAAACATGATGATTAATCCACAATATAGTAAATGGCGGAGCTAAGTTGGGATTACACTCAGTTGGATTTTAAAAAATATTTAAGAGCATTTAAATGAAGACTTTTTTTTTAATATATAGAAGTGTCCCAATTGAATGTTAAAATTATAAAAATATCTTATATTTATGGTATTATGGTTGCACTCAAAACTATTATATGACTTAGTGCAATGTAACCAATACATTAAGCGATTTAATGTATCATATATCTCCGGATCACACTAATTTTGATTAGTGTATGCCCAACATTATCCATTCACGTGGTTAACGTTTTTTTTATGGGAACAAAACCATAAAGAAAATATTGGGCTTAATTCTCTCTCAAGTATTTAAAACTGATAAATGTACCTGTTATTGAGAGATTTATCTCTTTCACCTATTATTTTAAAAAGTTTAAATATGTCTCAATTGAACTAAATTTCGGATTACGTACCTACATATAGTCTGTTAGGATTAAATGCCCATTTATGATAGGATTAGGCTCTTTTCATGTTACACCACATTACTCAAAATATGAGGCTATAAGATCTCTAATAAAATCCCACTACCTATACATTTATTTATTTATTAACAAAGAAATATATTTTATTTCAGTCAGATCATATAAGTACAAAAAAAAGGTTCATAAGTCATAACAGACATAGTTCGGTAGATATTTTATTTCGGAAGCAAGAGGTCACCGATTTTTTTCTTCTTCTTTTCAGAAAGAGATCTTAATTAATCAACCAAACAAATAAGTTACATTCGCTGAAACATCCTCCCCAGCCAAGTCAAAGAACTCGAACGACTAAGAGCATAGAGCCTCTAAATTACGAGAAAATCTACAATGCAATAGTGATACCACGTCATCCATACAACAAGCCAATCATCCATTGCTACATGTGCTAAAAAATTAAAAAAACAACTAAAAAATAGGTATTAAATTATACATGTCATGTTCTAATTTGTTGGTGGTACCACGTCACCCATACCTCCGTTGCACCAAAGAATTACTCCTAAATTACAGAATCGCAAAACATGACTAATTTTGTGAATCAGATTCCACTAATAACGGTTGTAAACTCATTTCAATCTCAATTTCTATCCCATATTTCATTGCTTCCGCTTCAACAAACTCCACATCTCTACTAAAGATAATATTACAAGTTGCTCCCCCATAACCTCGCCTTTGTTGTTTCGTATAATAGCACCCATCATTGTTGTGATTCTCTGATCACTTTAGAGTGTGTTTGAGGAAAAACCGAATTGAATTTCTATTACTACAAGAATAGATACAAAGTGTTTAAACTTTACAAAAATGAAAAACCTCACTACAACACTCTCTAAGCTCTCTACACATGGAGCTTACTCATATTTGGGGTGCTTTGAACTCACTGCAAAGCTCTGAATTTATAATACCCACCCAGCTAAAAAATGTCAACAAACCTACAATGATTTCCTTCAATCACTCCTAGTTTTATGGCAAGCTCAACATTTTCTTCAATCACCACCTAAAGTGGTTTGGCTTGATGCAGAAAATGGAGGATGGCAGCCTGGCAGCTTCCTTTGGCAGTTGGATCTTGCTGGACTCATGCATGGGAAGCTTCCATGCAGTTGGAACTAACAATTCTCCCCATCCAACTGCATCTGAAACGATCTTCACCTGACAGCTATCCTGGCTATGTCTCTGCACAGCTCTAGCTTGTCCCGATCACTGCTCATTTGTTGACATGTCGGCTGTGTCTCTGCACAGCTCACTTCACTGCATCTCTGTACAGTATTATTCTTCTATGTCTCTGCATAATAAATCCCACAGTGTCTGCACAGTAATCTTCTGTTGTGTCTCTGCACAATTCTGCTGCTATGTTTCTTCACCCATTTATTCCTCAGTGCCTTCTTGCCTTGTGGGAAACTCTCTGGCTCCCCCTCATCAGTAAGCAGAATATATTCGGATCCCGGATATCTGGTTGATGAAATCCTGCCTCGCTCAGATTTTCTTGTTTGAGGTCCACTGGTTTCAGGAGGTCTGTCATCATCCATCTCTGTGAATGATTATGTAGCTTCTAGTGGAGTGAGTTGCGGCTCCCCCTGCTCAACACTCTCTTCTGTAATCTCTGATGGAACATGCTGTGTCTCCCCCTTCTCAACATCTTTATCTGCCTCCTCTAGTTTTGCTTCTAGAATTTCCTTGTGCACCCTATCTGTGGCCAATTGTGCTGGTGTTGGTCTGGATTTCTGTCGGCACTGGAATTGGAAGAGATTCTGGGCATTTCAATGTCTTCAATTGTTCGGTCTTCAGAAAACTCTACTTCATAGCTTCTGATGACCATCTTCACCTTCAGATCCCATAGTCTGTATCCAAATTTTTCATCTCTATGGCCTAGGAATATACATGGAGTTTTCCTTGCATCGAGCTTCTCCATGAGCTCATTGGGTACATGTACAACGGCTAAACAACCGAATACTCTAGGGTGAGTGTAGGAGAGATTCTTACCAGACCATACTTTCTCCGGAATCTCCATGTTCAACGGTAAAGATGGTGATCTGTTGATTAGGTAACAGGCAGCACGAACAGCTTCTCCCCAGAATGGCTTTGGCAACTTAGCCATACTGATCATTCCTCTGACTTTCTCCATAATGGTGCAGTTCATTCTCGCAGCGACACCATTATGTTGTGGTGTGTGTGTGACAGTTCTATCATGTCGAATCCCATGTCTCCTACAGTAGGCTTCGAACTCTCTGGAACTGTACTTACCTTCATCGTTTGTGCGAAGGCACTTCAGCTTCTTCCCTGTTTCATGCTCTACCATGGCGTGGAACAACTTGAACTGATCTAGGACCTGATCCTTCGTCTTGAGGAAATACACCCAGATTTTCCGTGAAGCATCATCGATGAAAGTCAGAAAATACTTGTTACCGCCCAATGAATCAATCTCCAAATGACCACAAACATCAGAGTGCACCAGACTGAGCAACTCTAATCTTCTATCTGAAGAGAAATCAAATGAGACTCTGCGTTGCTTACCAATCGAGTAGTGGTTGCAAGGACCTCGTGCAGCATCATTGGTAAGCTCCTTCTTGTTCAAGGTAGACAACCCTCTCTCACTCATGTGTCCGAGTCTCCGGTTCCTCAGATTTTGAGAAGCCTCTTTTTCAGCTACATTGAGGCTGTCTGCACAAATCTTCACATGAGTCTTGTATAGTGTGCCGCAAGCATGTCCTCGGGCGACAACCATGACATCTTTTGTCATTCTCCATATGAAGAGCTATCCCTGAGAGTACATTCAGCCGAAGTTCTGGAACATGCAAGACATCCTTCAAGGTCAATGTACACCCGACATTTGTCCGCAACTGAATATCACCACATATCCTACTATCCCAGAGGAACTGATATTTCCCATCTTCACTGATCCAAAGTCTTCTGTTTTGTAGGTTATGAAGAAATCTCTGTGTGAGGAGTGACGTGGTAGGCTGTTGCAGCAGTATCTACCACCCACTCAACATCTTGGGTTGCGTTTGGATGCATGTCTCTTCTTCCTGCATGGAGCATATTACTACATCTGCTTGGACAACGACCAGTGTCTCTCATTCGTCATTCTTCGGTTGGTGATTGCCTTGTCTCTGCTCTCGTTGCAGTTTTCGGCAATTCTTCTTTAGGTGGCCTACAATGCCACATTGGTAGCACTTATAGGTAGGCTTCCTTCCATCTGAAGATCTACCCCTGGTTGTGCTTCTGCTTCTCTCTCCGTATCTTCCTTGATGTCTTCCTCGTGTCTCTGTGATGAAGGCTTCTGTTCTGTTCTGAGCCAACATCTTTTCTCCTGGACTCCTCATTCGACAGGGCATCTTTTACCATAGGCATGATAACTTTACCTCCTGGAGTGAAATTACTGAGAGTAACCACCAATGTCTCCCAACTATCAGGAAGTGAACTGAGTAGTAAGAGGGCTTGGACTTCATCTCCCAACTGCATGTCTATTGCAGACAGCTGATTCACCAGGCTTTGGAACTCGTTGGTGTGTTCCGCAACGGAAGTTCCACTCCGTAGCTTCAGGTTCACCAAACGCCTCATTAACAGGGCTTTATTCCGAGCCGTCTTGGCCTGGAACATGTCTTCCAGTTTTATCCACATCCCGTAAGCATCTGTGTTATGTGCTACGTGATGGAAGACACTGTGACCGATCCACTGCCTAATCTGACCCAAAGTTCTGTTGAGTTTATTCAAGTCATAGTTCTTAATAGACTCTGGTTCACTTCCTTCAACTCGATGACATCAAACAGATCTTTGCAATGCAAGAAATATATCATCCGAGGTCTCCAGAGGGAGTAATTAGTTGCAGCCAGTTTAATCATTGCACCAGAAGACGAATCTCCAATTTCCATTTTAAGTTTTAAAGTTTAAAATGTAAATACAATAAAATTGGGGCTGAATTTCATAAATCTGAGGTCACCGTTGCGTCCGGAACGATCGAAAATGGTGGAATAGACACTTCGTTGGTCTAAATCTGACATATGGGCTGATTTGTAAATTCCTAAACTTCTGGGGCAAAACTGTAAATTTCAAAACTTAAGGGGCTGAATGAAATTTACCAGTATGCTGACGTGGCAAGTGGGACCTGTTTTGCTGACGTGGTGGACACGTGGCGCTGATGTGGCGGATGACGTGGCGCTGACGTGGCTGAAGATTATACGCTGACGTGGCGCTGACTGTGCGCTGAGGTGGCGCTGACTGTGCAATGACGTGGCGCTGACTTTGTGCTGACTGTGCGCTGACGTGGCGGACACGTCAACGTCTTCAACCTCCAGCCACACGCGCGACGCGTGCTGCGAGTCTCGGCGCGTGACGATCTCTCTGCCTGGCGCGTGCGGCGCGTGTGGGCTCCCTGGATCTCCGTTTGATCGCCGGAAAATACCACCGTGAATTTCTATTACTACAAGAATAGATACAAAGTGTTTAAACTTTACAAAAATGAAAAACCTCACTACAACACTCTCTAAGCTCTCTACACATGGAGTTTACTCATATTTGGGGTACTTTGAACTCACTGCAAAGCTCTGAATTTATAATACTCACCCAGCTCAAAATGTCAACAAACCTACAGTGATTTCCTTCAATCACTCCTAGTTTTATGGCAAGCTCAACACTTTCTTCAATCACCACCTAAAGTGGTTTGACTTGATGCAGAAAATGGAGGATAGCAGCCTGGCAGCTTCCTATGGCAGTTGGATCTTGCTGGACTCATGCATGGGAAGCTTCCATACAGCTTCCATGCAGCTGGAACTAACAATCCTCTCCTTACTATGGTGTCAGTTGCCGCAACCACGTTTAATTTGAACCACCCCTCTAGTGGAGGATTCCACATCTGAGAGTTAGCTGCCGAATGTTTACAAGACTTTTCTTCTTCAACTCGGTATCTGATTTTCATGTACGAGTCCAGCAACGTTTCTGCCTTCACAGAATTGTGTCATTTTCCCCATTCAAAAATTTCATTGTTACTGTCCTGCCATATCAACCACAGTAGCATAGCGGATTGTTCCAACTCATGCCAGAATATATGTCGAAAATCCACTCAGCACTCCTTAGAAAACAAGCCAGTGAAGCACGAATGCTTCCTGATATATGTCGAAAATCCACTCATCATCCTCATCCTCTCGTCCACATCTTTGACATATTGCTTCTCTCACAACTTTCTTAGAAAACATACGGCTAGCAGTTTTGTAACACGTTGGTGAGCACTTTCCATAAAAAAACACTTTAATATTCGGGGGAATAGATAGTGACCAGACCATAATCCAATCGTTTGATCTAGTTGTAGAGCAGCAGGCCATGTTTGGATACTTTGATCGAAATGCCACCTGATATCCACTCTTGTCCTCTCTTATGAAAGTGCCAAAAGCATTGATCTTCCTGTTTTATTTTCGGGACTCTTATGCTCAGAATTTTATTGTCTTCGCTTGTCAGCATTTTAACCGTTGCATTAACAAGAAGAGATTGATGAGATATAGGTCTGAAAGTATAGGGTCTCGGCAGCCAATTATTTTGATGAACTAGTGTTTTTACTCCATTTCCAATCCATTGTGTAATATCTCTCTTTCCTATTTATCCCAATTTAGCTTCCAGAAAACCCTTCTTTGTGAAGTACCTTGCCCGCAAAATCTGTGCAACGAGAGAATTTGAGTTTTGTGACAACCGCCAATCTTGTTTAGCTAGTAAAGCTTGGTTAAAACATGAGAACTCCTTGAATCCCAAACTTCCTTGGCTTTTTGGTTAGCACATCTTCCCACATCCAGCCCAATGATTCTTTTTTTTCCTCTCGCTTGATCCCCACCAAAACTTGGTAAGCAATATCTGAATATAATCACAAAGTCCCAACGGTATTTTGAAAACACTCATTGCATATGTGGGTATCGATTGTGCTACGCCTTGATTAACACATCTTTTCCCTAACCAAGAATAATTCTTTGACACTTTAAGTTTCAGCTCATTGAAAAAATCTCTCTTTTTCTTACCCACCATTGACGGAAATCCCAAATACTTCTCACGCATAGAGACCTCGTTCAACTGGAATATTGCTTTTATTTCTTTGGCCACTGTTTTTTGAGTGTTTGGGCTAAAGAATAGCGAAGATTTCATGTAATTAAATATTTGACCTGAAGCGGCGGCATAACATTCAAAAATATTTTTCAGATTGTGATAGCAGTTGTAAAAATCAGAATGTCATCTGCAAAAAAGAGGTGTGTGACCGTGAGCTGTTTCCCAAAATAAACTCCCTGAATGTGATTTTTTTACCTCAGCTTCCTGTAATAAATTGGAGACACATCTGCATAAATGGGGAATAGATAGGGGGAGAATAGACATCATTGCCTCAGCCTCCTTAGCGGATTGAATCTATCTTTAGCCACCATGTTGATGATAACTGAGAAAGATGTCATAGTGACACACTTCATGTCAACTAGATCATTTTGTCCGAGAATCCCATCTTCTTCATGGCTTGCTTCAAGAATTCCCACTCAACTCCGTCATAAGAATTGCTTTTGTCAAGCTTCAACGCTACCAAACCTTTCTTAACTCCTTTGCTACATCAGATCTTATGCAGACATTCATACCTCACTATTATGTTATTAGAGATCAGCCTATTAGTAACGAAAGCACTTTGATTGGGGGATATAATTTACCCAAGATAGCTTTTCAATCTATTGGAAATAACTTTATCTATCACTCTACTGAATATATTGCAGAGGATTATGGATCTGTAATCAGCCATCTTTTCGGATTCTTTACTTTTGGGATCGAAGTTAGAAACATGTAATTTAGGTCAGCCACATTACTATAATGAAGTCCAGCTACGCATGCATGGCCTACATGAGGAAGCAACTATGAAGCTTCAGTTTCCAGCTGCCTTATATGATCCAGCCAACTACCATGCATAAGGAAGAAGTAGCCATGCAAACTTTAGGTGGCTTTGAATTTTGGAGAAACAAACATCAAATTTTCGATGGAGTGAATGGTGGGTTACTGTTTACTTGTTGAAAAATTATAAAAACTTTGTACTATAAATACAGGCCTTCCAATGATCTTAATTACATCCCAAAGAGTGTGTTGTAAAGAGAGAGTGTGAGGTTTTTCATTTATAAGTTTTATAAACTTATTGTATTCTATTCTTGAGAGTAATAGAAAGGTTTCCGTCTTTCCTGATAAGTGAATCACAACAAGTGGTATCAATAGCTTTGGTTCTTCTTTGGGGTAGTAAAACCGAAAAATGGAGCTCGATTCGGAAAATTTGAGTTCCGGCAAAGTTGTAAAAAATCAAATTTGAGGGTACCATCATCTAGTTCACGTCGAGATGAGCTCGGTGATATTTTTTCAGCAATCAAACGGAGGTCGAACGACATCACACGCGCTCTCATGCGTCTCACAACACGCGCCTACGCGCTGTCCAGAGGTTGAAGATGATTACGTGGTGCCACATCATCACCACGTAAGTAGCCACGTTAGCCCTACTGCCACACCAACTAGCCACATCATCTGCCACATGTCAGCCACATCAGCAAGCAGGTCCCACTTTGCCACGTCACTACTACCATGTCATCTGCCACATCAATAGCCTAGTAAATTTCTACATTGCAAAGATCTGTTTGATGTCATCGAGATGAAGGGAGTGAAACCAGAATCTACTAAAGACTATGACTGGAACAAACTCAATAATAGAACTCTGGGTCAGATTAGGCAGTGGATCAGCCATAATATCTTCCACCACGTAGCACAAGATACAGATGCTTATGAAATATGGAGGAAATTGGAAGACATGTTCCAGGCCAAAACAGCTCGGAATAAAGCCTTAATCATGAGGCGTTTGGTGAACCTGAAGCTACGGAGTGGAACTTCCATTACAGAACACACCAACGAGTTCTAAAGACTGGTGAACCAGTTTTCTGCAGTAGACATGCAACTGGCAGACGAAGTTCAAGCCCTCTTGCTACTCAATTCTCTTCCTGATAGTTGGGAGACTCTAGTGGTTACTCTCAGCAACTCAGCTCAAGGAGGTAAACTTACCATGCCTATGATAAAAGACGCCATGTCAAATGAAGAAGCCAAAAGAAAAGACGTGGGCTCAGATCAAACAAAAGCCATTGTCTTGGAGCATCGAGGAAGACAACAAGAGAAAAATCAAGATGGGAGGAGAGGCAGAAACAAAAGGAGAGACAAATCCAAGGACGAGAGAAAGAAATATAAGTGCTTTCACTGTGGCATAGAATGCCACTTAAAGAAGAATTGCCGAAAACTGCAACGGGAGTAGGGACAAAGCAATAACCAGCTGAGAAGAATGATGCAGAGACACTAATAGTTACATCAGATGTAGCTACATGCTCCGGCCAGGAAGAAGCATGCCTTCACACTGCAACTCAAGATGTCGAGTGGGTGGTAGATACTGCAGTATCCTACCACGTCATTCCTCACAGTGATTACTTCACAATATGTAAAGCATGAGACTTTGGAGCAGTGAAGATGGGGAATACCAGTTCTTCTCAGTTAATGGGAATTGGTGAAATACAGTTGCGAATAAATGCACGGTATACGATAACCCTGAAGAAGGTAAGACATGTTCCAAAACTTCGGCTCAACTTACTCTCGAAGGTAGCCCTTGACAAACAGGGTTATGCTAGCCACTTCAGTAATGGCACTTGGAGAATGATAAAAGATGTCATGGTCATCGTCCGATGACATATTTGTGGAACCTTATACAAGACTCATGTGAAGATTTGTGCAGAAAGCCTCAATGTAGCTGAATATGAGGCTTCTCAGAATCTGTGCCACATGAGACTCGGTCACATGAGTGAAATGGGGTTTTCTACCTTGACAAAGAAGGATTTAATCTCTGTCTCCAAAAATGCTGCTATGGATCCTTGCAATCACTATCTATTCGGTAAACAACATAGGGTCTCTTTTAATTTTATTTCTACAAGAAAATCAGAGTTATTTAGTCTGGTGTACTCTGATGTGTGTGGTACCTTGGAGGTAAATTCACTAGGCGGTAATAAATATTTTCTGACTTTTATTGACGATGCTTCTCGGAAAGTATGGGTATATTTTCTGAAATTAAAGGATCAGGTCCTGAACTATTTCAAACTGTTCCATGCCATGGTCGAGAGTGAAACATGGAAGAAACTGAAGTGCATTCGCACAGAAAATGGAGGCGAATACACTTCCATAGAGTTCGATGCCTACTACGGAAGTCACGGTATTCGACACGAAAGGACTGTTCCACGCGCCCCACAACACAATGATGTCGCTGAAAGGATGAACCGCACCATTATGGAGAAAGTTAGAAGCATGATCAGCATGGCTAAATTGCCAAAGTCATTCTGGGGAGAAGCTGTTCGTGCCGTCTACTACCTGATCAACAGATCACCATATGTACCGTTAAATTTGAGATTCCGGAGAAAGTGTGGTCTGGTAAGAATCCCTCATATTCTCGCCTCAGAATATTTGGATATTTAACCTTTGCATACGTATCCAATGAGCTCATGTAGAAGCTCGATGCAAGGACTACTCCATGCATCTTTATAGGCTATGGAGACGAGGAATTTGGATACATGCTATGAGACCCGTAAGGAAATAAACGTTATTAGAAGCATGAATGTAGTGTTTCTCGAAGACTAGACAATAGAAGACATTAAAAAACTCAAGATGTCTTCTAATTCCAGTGCCAACACGAGTGGCCACAGATGATGATGTGGTGCAAGACATGCTAGAAGCAGAGTCAGAGGAAGAAGGTAATGTTGAGTAGATGGAGCTACAACCTGCTCCATCAGAGGCTACATGATCATCCATAAATCTGGATGACGACAGACCTTCAGAAACCAGTGAACCTCCAGTACGAAGATCTGAGTGAGGCCGGATTCCATCATCCAGATACTCAAGATCAGAATATATTGCTGCTTATTGATGAGGAGAACCCATAAACCTTCAACAAAGCTGTATCTCATAAAGACAGAGACAAATGGCTGCACGCAATGCATGATGAAATGGAATCTCTGCAGAAAAATAACACTTATGAGATAGTCAAGCTCCCACATGGAATGAAGGCACTGAAGAATAAATAGGTGTTCAAGCTCAAGAAAGATGGTAGCGAAAAAGTGGTGAAACATAAAGCTCGGTTAGTAGTCAAAGGATTCCTACAGGAAAAAGGGAATTGACTTTGATGAGATCTTTTCACAAGTGGTAAAAATGGCTTCAATCTGAGTTATCATAGGATTGGTAGCCAGTTTGAACTTGGAGCTTAAACAGATAGATGTCAAAACATCATTTCTTCATGGTGATCTGAATGAAGAAATCTACATGGAGCAGCCAGAAGGATTCAAGGTTTCAGGAAAAGAAAACCTTGTTTGCAAGCTGAAAAGAGCTTGTACGGGCTTAAACAAGCACCGAGGCAGTTATAAAAGAATTTTGACTCATTCATGGTTTGTCAAGGCTATAAAAGAACAACAGCAGATCAATGTATTTTCATTCAGAGGTTTCCAGATGGAAATTTCGTTGCTCTATACTATATGTGAATGATATGTTAATTGTTGGACAAGAAGCAGCGAAGATCATCCAGCTGAAGAAGGAACTCTCTAAGTCTTTCGACATGGAAGATTTAAGACAAGCTCAACAGATTTTGGGAATGGATATTGTTCGTGACAGATAGAACAAGAAGTTGTGGCTTTCACATGAGAGGTATGTTGAAAGGATAATCAGAAGGTTCGATATACAGAAATCCAAACCAGTCAGCGTTCCATTAGCGCACCCTTTCAAAGTGAGCAAGAGTTTGCGTCTCTCATCCAAGAAAGAGATAGAGGATATGTCATCAATACCATATTCTTCAACTAATGAAAGCCTAATGTATGCAATGGTATGTATCAGGCCAGATATTGCTCACACAGTGGGGTGTAGTGAGCCGTTTTCTCTTTAACCTTGGAAAACAATATTATGAGGCAGTCAAATGGATTCTCAGGTACCTCAAGGGTACATCAAATTTTCGTTTGTGCTATGTGGGAGCTGATATGATCTTGGAAGGCTATACAGATTCATATATGGCAGGAGATCTTGATGAGGGGAAATCTGCATCAGGTTTCATCTACACTTTTATAGGGGGAGCTGTGTCATGGCAGTCAAGATTGCAGAGGTGTATTGATTATCCACAACAGAAGATGAGTACATCGCTATAGTTGAGGCCAGGAAAAAAATATTGTGGTTAAATATTTTCTCCAAGAGTTAGGGATCAAGCAGACAGAATACAAGATACATTATGACAGTCAGAGTGCTTTAGACTTGAGAAAAAACTCAATGTATCATTCCCGGACGAAACATATTGATATTCGCTATCACTGGATAGGCGAGGTGATGGATCAACAACTGCTGAGACTAGTGAAGATCCATACAGATGAGAATCTAGCTGGCATGTTAACGAAATTAGTTACTCGGGACAAACTAGAGTTGTGCAGAGACATAGCCGGGATAGCTGTCAGATGATGATTGTTTCAGATGCAACTGGATGGGGAGAATTGTAATGAAGTCCAGCTACACATGCATGGCCTACATGAGGAAGCAACCATGAAGCTTCAGTTTCCAGCTGCCTACATGATCCAGCCAATTACCATGCACAAGGAAGAAGCTATCATGCAAACTTTAGGTGGCTTTGAATTTTGGAGAAACAAACATCAAACTTTCGGTGGAGTGGATGATGGGTTACTGTTCACTTGTTGAAAATTTGTACAAACTTTGTACTATAAATACAGGCCTTCCAGTGAGCTTAATTGCATCCCAAAAAGTGTGTTGTAAAGAGAGAGTGTGAGGTTTTTTCATTTATAAGTTTTGTAAACTTATTGTATTCTATTCTTGAGAGTAATAGAAAGGTTTCAGTTTTTCCTCAGAACTCTCAAGAGTGATCAGTGAATCACAAACGTTGATCTGGCTCTCAGCCCTTCTAGCCTCTCTTTTCCATTTTAATTTTCTATTTGCCTGCTTTGGATCACAAGTGTTGCTTTCCTTCGCACATGAGCTGACCGCAGATTGTGTATGAGTGTATCTTCAGCCCCATGTGACATTTGCTTTGTGGGCACATTTGAATTGAGGCCAAGTTGGAGATTCATTTCCCCTATGAATTTCCCATTTTTTTCTCCTCCGCCTACAACTAAGTCAGTTTTTGCCGCCTTACCTACATCTCTCTGAGGTCTTAGGCTTTGAACATTGCCATTTTCTTACCTCACCATTAATGTCTGACTGGGAGTTAGGTGGGGAATTTCCATGTTTGTATTAGCTATCCCTCCTTTATCTTACGGTTGTTGCCCAGTTTGACATCGATTTCTAAACCCCTGCCACCACTGCCTCCACCGGATTACCTGCCATGTCTTGGTCATGTCGATTCCTCCACTCTTCAGTCACATCTTCATTACATTGTCCATTTCTTTCTTTGAATCTATTCTGTCTAACACGATCATTGATTGTTATTGCTCGAAGCCTTATTCCAAAAGGGAGACATTTGTTACTCTGTTCCCCTCATAGAGATTAAGAACTTGAACATTCCCTTAGCACATGCCCTATACACCCACACTGGAAACAGAAATATGGTAATTTCTCATAAACGATCGGAAGTATTGTGTCATCTATAGAATTGGATAAGGCCACTGAATACCCTTTTTCAATGGCTTTGTGATGTCTAGAAGTACTCGAATCCTCAAAAAACTTGCCCAGGCATTTGCTAGCTCCATTCGAATCAACCTCTAAAACTCTCCCCATTTTGCTCCCTAACATCCCTGCTGTATCATTATTCATACGTATAATAGAAACATCATGTATTTGAATCCAAAATGGTGAAAAATCAAATTTTTGTCCCCCAATGCCTGTCAGTGGGTTCAGAGAGGATTATCAACGCATTACTGAAGTGGCAAGGACCATTGACTAATATTCTCATTCTGTCTTCTTCAGATTTAAATTTAAAGATGAAATAATTTTTTTGTAAGCTTTCAACCTTGGGTGTATGAATAATCTTCTAAAATTGTTAGACCACATTTTGGAACGCTTCTCTGTTGAGAACACTTTTTTTACAACAACACCGAAAGCATTCATTTCTTCTCCTTTAGACTTGAGGTCTCATTCTAGAAGAACATGTTGGAAATGGTGATCGAGCACAATTCACTTTTTATATGAATATTTGATATTTATGCAATATAATATTTATTTTACCATGGTTATTTATTTTTTATATGGTAAAACTCTTACTTTTATTTATATATTGTAAATCTAAGAGTTAGATTACTCTAAGAGTTAGAAATTTCGAGTTACACTCGGAACCTTATATAAATTTAGTAAAGACCCGAGAGTTACAATATATGGTCATATAGTTGTAAGAGTTGCAAATGGTGTTGAGAAATATCACGCATTCTCTCGAATATAAATTATTTCTAGTCTAGATATATTGGCATTGGTCGGTCATTATATTGGTAAGACTAGTGCATTTTCTATATATGTAATGGACATAGGGTTTGTCTCAACAGACTGTGAGCTTAGCGGAAGCTTGTATAGAAATACAGATATTCATTAGTTGAATGAGTATTGAACAAACTCATAAAAGATGACTAATAGATATTCCATAAAACAGCCAATAATTGTCTTTTCGAGTTGAGTAGTTAATGTGGTCCTTTGACTTGAGACACCACGGTGGTCTTGTGAGTGATCCTCTATGTCTGATACCATGCAAGTCAGAGACCTTTCAAGGTCTGGCCTCTGGATGACTGTTAGGCATAGACCGATGCTCATGAAGATTGGTGTGTGTTAAGATGAGGATTCATCAGTCCATATGGTTGGATTATGTTCCCAGAAATTTTTCAGAGTATATTCCAGAAATCTTTTGGCCAAAAGTACGTCGAAGAAATTATTTCTTTGATATTATAAATAATATTGAAAAAAAATTTGCATATATTATTTATTAATGAAATATAAGGATGAAAAGTTTCATATATTGAGTAGATAAGGTTTTGACAGTATAACTATAACCTTACTCAATTGGAAACGGTAATGACGAAGTTATTATACATTAGCGTTTTAACCTCGACTTGTATGGTTCGACGTGTCGTGTTGTTTAGTCATGATTTGTAGGTGGACATGCCTTCATGAAATATGTATACAAGTATATGAGATATATAAGTATATATATACACGTAACAACCAAACATGTGCCTAGAGAATTCCATTACATTGAGTTTACTCGTTGAGCACCAGGGCGATCTCTCGTCAAATATTGACAAAGTATTTTTGGGTATTTAGGATTAATTCGTTTAATCCGATAATTCATGAGATGAATTGAATTAATTAATTTTATATCAAGAGTTGATATAAGTTTATTGTATAATAAATGTAAATTTGATTTACATTAAATTAATAATTATTTTGTGAATTAATTTAATTGTTAAATTAATATATAATATTAATTACTTAGATTATACAAATAAAGCTTTTAATTAGTTAAAGTAATTAAGATAAAGTAAAATTGAATTATTTGGTTAAAGTAACTAAATGATTCATAAAGGTAACTTAGTTACTAAAGTTGGTGAGATTAATTTTAATTTTGGTTAAGTTACTTTTTGAAACATGTGGTGTAGGGAAAATATTCCCTTAAACCATGGTTTGTTAATTGGTTTGGTTTTGTTTTTCTTAATTAATTTTAATAAAAACAAAAATGTTTTAAAAAGAAAAAAAGTGGCTTTCTCATTTTACTTTACTATTGCCGAAACCAAATAAATGAATGAATTGATTCTTTTAAAAAGCACAAGTATCTCCCTGGAAAACAACTACTCCCGAAACTAAAGAAATGAATGAATTGATTCTTTTAAAAAGCAAAAGTCTCTCCTTGGAAAACTACTACTGCCATGAGCTTGTGAAGCATAAAGGCTGAGTTTTTGCTTCATTTTGTTCATCAAAAATAAACCAAAACACTCACTAAAATACCCAAACAAATTATCATGAGCTTGAAATTAATCTTTAAGAGTTAAAGGTTGATTCTTGTTCTTGAAGTTCTTGAAGTTGTTCAAGTTTTTCTTAGGGTTCAAGAGTTGAATTTTGGGGAAAAGTTTGTTGCCACTCTTGAGTGATCAAACCACATTTTGATCACCAAAATTTGTTCTTGAGAAAAGCTCATTTTGGTGGAGTTTTGAAGGAGTTCAAAAGCTTGGAAGATTTGGAGAAACTTGAGTTCAAGGTTGAAAAAGCTTGGAGGATTTGGAAGCTTGGATGCAAAGCTTCAATCAATTGGTGAAGCTTATTAGTACATTTAATTTGTCAATTTATTTGTTCAATTTATTGAGAAAAATTGTTGTGGAAGTGTTGGATAAATTGGAAGCATGTATGTGAGGAATAGAAGCATTCAAGTGTTGGAAAATTAGTATATAGATAATATGTTAATTTTTGTATGCTTGGATAAATTTTTCAAGAGTTGGAAAATTATTTTGAATGCTTGAAATAATTTGTCAAGAGTTGGTAGATTGATTAAAATGTGTATAAAATGTTAATTAAGCTTATGGTAATTTTTGAGTCATAGAAAATATTTTTAGGGCATTAGGAAAATTTTAAGTTGATAAAAATTTTAAACTCACCGTGACTGTCACTGTCGGAAAAAAAATTCTTTCGTTCGGGATTTGACCTCGGACGCGTTCCGCTGTGCTCGGCATTGTCGTTCCTCACTCAACAAGTGGTATCAGAGTGATACATGCTTCTAATTTTTCATGTTCCTTACAATTTTTCTCAATGTTATAAAATGTCTATGCATACATTTAATTGTGAACTAGATATTTTAGACATTTTTGGACATGCATACATTTTATATATTTGTATGCATTTGACTTTGGAAAAATCTCTACGCTAGATCATTAAGTGTCATTATTTTAGTTGAAAATATGACATGGTCCGTCTTGTCTATACGGTGTTAGTGAAACCATTGTGATTATTCCTAATATTGCTAAAGCGTGAGAGATTGGTTATAATGTTTTGTACTATTCCGGTTAAGCATGAGATGAGTCGAATTTAAGAGAAAGTATTATTCAATATTGCTAAAGCGTGATGTTAATATTAGTATCTTACTTTTGGCAATAGACAAGTTGATCTAAAAATTGAATATCCAATATTGCTAAAGCGTGAGGATGAGATTCGATTTAGGACCGAATGTAAGAGTTGCATGAGATGCAATTGACAATAGTTGTCTACCTTCTCGAATTTACAAAGGTCAATATTGCTAAAGCGTGAGATTTGCGTAAATGTCAAGAATGATCTACTTTGTTTTGTGAGATTTAAGAGTTAAATTTCCGTATTCTTGTTTGTAGAGATTACAAAGAATATGTAAGACAATGCGAGAGCACTTTATAGAAAAAAGTAAATCCATATTCTATTTAGTGTTTTTTTATTGTGATATTTAAATATTAATTTCTTCTTTATTTTATCCTTGTGTAGACAAAATATCTGTGTCGAACCCGCTTTCACGTATACTTGATACGCATAAGCTCCAGGGTGCTGTTAACTATAATGTTTGGCTTATGAATCTCCGTATTCTTTGCCAAGCGGAGCAACTTAAATATGTTCTAGATCGTCCAATGTCCGCAAAGGTTTCAGATGATGCCTTAGATGAAGAACGTGAGACGTTCATTAGATGGAAGAATGATGATCAGAAAGTCCGGTCATACATCTTGAGATCTATGGTGCCGGAACTACGGAGGAAGTATATGCTGATGCCTGATTCTAGATCCATTTTGATGCATATGAAGGAACTATTCAGTGATCGACCATAGGTAGAGATGCATAGGGTGGCTGTAAAGCTTTTTCATACTTTCCTCCCGGAGGGAAAACCTGTTACCCTACATGTGATGAGGCTAATAGATTGTATTGAAGAGCTCGAAAGAATGGATATTCATATTGATAACCGCATCAGGAATAGTGTGATTCTCGCATCTCTTCCTAAGTCTTTCAATGACCTTATCGTTAACTTTAACATGCATAAGATGCTTCCCACCTATCCTGAGTTGCACAATATATTGCTGACGGCTCAAGATGACATGAAAAAGAATAGTTCTGCTTTCATGGTCACTGGTGCTTCTTCTTCTGGACCTTCTCAGGCTTCTAAAAAGCCGGCTGGGAAGAAACAGAAAAAGAAAAAAGAAAGTCAAAGGTAAAGGTCCAAAGGGTTTGCTTCCGCAGGGGTTTCTAAGCCAAAGGTGAATCCAGATGTTGCAAAAGGAAAATATTTCTACTGCGACATGCTTGGACACTGGAAACGCAACTGTCCGAAATATTTAGCCTCTTTGAAGAAATCTCCTTCAGGTATTTGTTTTCCTATTATTGACATTACACTTGCTTTTGATTCTAGTTCGACTTGGGTGTTAGACACCGCTTGTCCCTCTCATATTTGCAATTCGTTGCAAAATCTGTGGGAAACTAGAAGATTGAAGCCGGGAGAGATCCAGTTGCGAGTAGGGAATGAAGATACTCTACAAGTAGAAAGACTCTCTACAAGTAGAAGTAGTAGAAATTTTATTTTTGAAACTCTCTAATGAATGTAATATTAAACTTAATAACTGTTATTTTGTGCTGACTATGATACGACAAATCATCTCACTTCCTGTACTTGACAGCAAAGGATTTCATGTAAATATTAAAGATGTTCTTTTGAATTTATATGATAATATGGATGTTTTGCTTGTTTCATGTCCCATGGTTGATGGTCATTACATTCTAACCAAAAATCGTGATGTTTTTAATATAGAGAAATCTAAAAGGAAAAGATCGGGTGAAATAAATAACACAGAACTTTGGCATATGAGATTAGGTCATATAGGCATAAAATGCCTAACCAAACTAGTTAAGGATGGTGTGATATCGGATCTAATCATAGAACCTTTACCAGTTTGTGAATATTGTATTCGAGGTAAAATGACCAAATCCTCATTTAGTGGTGTTGGACATCGTGCTAATGATTTATTGGAACTTGTTCATTCCGATGTATGTGGTCCTATAAATCATGCTGCCATGGGTGGGTTTCAATACTTTGTAACTTTTATCGATGATTTGTCACTATATGGTTATGTGTTTCTTATAAAACACAAATAAAAAACTTTTGAAAAGTTCAAAGAGTACCGATTTGAAGTAGAGAAACAAACTTGATAACTCTTGAAATTCCTTTGATCAGATCGGGGCGGTGAGTACATGAGCAGTGAGTTCGTGAGTTATTTAAAAGAGAACGATATTCTCGCTCAGTACGCTCCTCCAAGTCTCATCAACACAATGGTGTTTCAGAGAGGAGGAATCGAACTTTATTAGATATGATTTGATCAATGATGAGTTTCACTGATCTACCAATATACTTGGGGGGCCATGCTCTAGACACTGCCGCTCATCTTCTGAATAAAGTTCCATCAAAAAACCATTCCGACCACTCTGTATGAATTATAGACTGAAAGGAAACCGAGTATTGAATATGTTAAGATTTTAGGTTGTCCTGCCTATATAAGAGTTGCACAGCGGGATAAACTTATACCTAGAGGGTACAAGTATCGAAACATTGGATATCCTAAAAATTCCATAGGATATCAGTTCTATGATCCCGAGAATCGAAATATTTTCGTTGCTCGAAATGTAACTTTCTTAGAAACACAATTTGTGTTAGAAATTGTAGGTCATAAAATGATTGATCTTGATGAAGTCAATCAAAGTAACATTGAATCGATGATAGAACCAGAAGTTCAGGAAAATGAGATACCTTTGACACAACCACCTCGTAGGTCACAAAGGATATCGAGACCCTCTGTCAGGTACAGGACGACATCTGACAATACCCTCGATGTTTTCTTAATCGAAGAAAAAGATCCTTTAACCTACATAGAGGCAATGTTAGACATCGATGCGGAGAAATGGCTAGAAGCTATGAAATCCGGGATTTGCCTCAATGCATGATAATCAAGTCTAGGACTTGGTTCCGCTTCTCGACGGAATTGTTCTTATCGGTTGTAAATGGGTTTACAAGAGGAAGCGGGGGCCCGATGGAAAGGTTGAAACCTTTAAGGCCCGACTAGTAGAAAAATGATATACTCATAAATCAGGTATTGATTATGAGGAAACCTTTTCTCATGTATCCATGCTTAAGTCAATCAGGATTCTATTAGCTATTGCCCTACATAATGATTATGAAATTTGGCAGATGGATGTGAAAACGGCTTTTCTGAATGGAAATCTTGAGGAAGATATCCATATGGAAAAACTCGAGGGATTTGCATTCTCCAAAGATCATAATCTGGTATGTAAACTTAAAAGGTCTATTTATGGACTTAAATAAGCTTATTGTAGTTGGAATCTTCGTTTTGACAATGTGATCAGATCGTCTGGTTTCATTAAAAACGAAGAGGAATCATGTGTCTATAAAAAGGTTAGTGGGAGCATGGTAGTCTTCTTAGTGCTTTGTGTTGATGATATACTTATTATCGGAAACGATATAGGTATGTTACAATCTGTCAAAGCCTATCTCAGTAAGAATTTCTCCATGAAGGATTTGGGAGAGGCCTATTATATTCTAGGTATAAAGCTTTATAGAGATAGAACGAGGAGGTTGATAAGACTCTCTCTGTCCAAGTATATTGATTTGATCTTACAAATGTAAAACTTTGTTGACTGTAAGACAGTATACCAAATTCAAGCAAGAAAACGCATGAATACATCAAGGAGTAAGGCGGAATTCATACTCACATTGATGAGTTTTGATGAAATGAAGAATACAAGCCTTCAAGCTCCCTCCTTAAGCTCGCCCAAGGCTTCTCCTTGCTATGGACTGCTCGGTTTTGGTGGTGGTGGTCTCCTCCAAAATCCGCCATTGATGACTCCATGGAAGCTCCAAGCTTCAAGCTCCAAAAATAAATCCAAGCTCATGAAGACACTTCCCTATCACCATAGTATAAACCCAAGGTGTGCTAGCACTTGTTCTTCTCCATATTGATTGATCAAACCAAAAAAATAGATGAAGAATTCGGTCTCCAAACCGTGAGAGAGATGAAGAAGATTTTGGCTCCAAAAGCCTAAAAACGTGAGTCCCCTCCAAGGAGAGAGAGAGAGAAAATAAAAGCTTTTTATATATATTACTTTAAAACATTTACCAAGTAAATAAATAAAGTATATATATTAAACTTTAAATCAAAAGTCAAAAGAAAAAGCAAAAAGCAAAAAGGTACAAGTCATATCAACTTTATTCCCATCACTTTTTACTTTTCACATCAAGTCACTTTTTTAAAGTGACTACATGTCAAATCACATCACTCAAAGTGACAAGTGATTTGACGCGTGATGCGACTAGTGATTTGACGCTTGATGTGACTTGCGTGCCGTGCTCGGATTCGAAATACGAATGCGCTCGCAATCACTCTCGGGCTCGGGTTCGCTAATTCCAAATTAACGAATTTTCCGTCGCGTCGTAATTAAATGATTACGCCTAGCGAAATTACTATTCACGTCGCTAATGAATTAATTCCAAATTAATTCGTCCGCCCGAATTAAAATCCAATTTCAATTCCGCGTCGAAATCCAATTTCGTATAATATATCGAATATATTATTTTATCGATTAATTCCAAATTAATCGTTCTCTCTCTTTTATTAATATTTTATCCTAGATAAAATATCTCCGTAATTAATCCCAGATTAATTTTCTCTCTCATCGAATTAATCCCAGATTAATTTTCTCTCTCATCGAATTAATCCGAGATTAATTTTAGTGCGAGTCATACATCATCGGTGAATCTTTGGGAACCGACCCATGAGATCTCCGGATATATTGGCAGTAAATACGGTCATCGGACTATCCGAACACGTAAGTACCTCGTACTACGTTTACATCGATTTACGAGATAAGGTTGGCTTCTAGCAAAGCGCCATGCCTACCCAATTCTCCGGAAATATCCTTACAGGAATATATGATCTATATCAAGCGTAGTATACCGTAGTATTGCGTATTTCTGTCCAGTATCGGATGATCACGTGCTAGGCCTGGGGATGGAATTGTGTCTGCCCCGTACGAAGCACATATCGGATGTCTGGTAACTAGTCTCTATAATCGGATAAACATGACCTAGTCATAATATCCCGATAGCTCGAGCATTTAAGAGAACGAGTTTCCATATCCTACGTGACCGTCATCTCCACTATGACTGGAGTGATACTTCCGTCTTGACATCACACCCAATACACTACGATTCTCAATATACCCAGAATTGGCATACTCAGAACCGGTTAAAGCCCTGGACGACCTTAACTAAAGTATATCGATTGTCGTAAGTATTAGCGGTGCAAGTCTCAGGTTAAGACCAAATACACCTACCCTGATTGCAGACTCCCATAGACACATAGTCATACTACCAATGAGATTCCGCGGGGGTCAATCCAGAGCGAAGCTGTTTCCCGTACCATCGGTGAAACACAACCTCCTATTACACTTGCATGAGTATCCTATACCCAAATATATGAGAACTATGCCGTTGTGTCCTCACAAACGCGCACAAGTGTAATACTAGTCTTTTACGTATTTATCGATGTCCAATCTCGATAATACTCTGACTAGGGATATTTAATGATTTATCCTTCGTGGACTGATACTGTCTCATATAATCTCTGTCCAGGAACAAATCATAGGGACCTCTCATCATTTATACATATAGGTGATCTAATCACAAATGATAAGAGTGCAATCTCCTTTATTACATAGTTAATTTGTACAACAACACCATGATCTGTACAAATAGTGACGCTATGGGTCATAATTGTCCAACACAATGTGCCTTTTAAACATGGTATTCATCTGTCTAAGAAAATGTGTCCTAAGACAGATGATGAAATGGCTAAAATGCTTAGCCAACCTTATGCTTCCGCTATTGGTAGAATAATGTATGTCATGTTATGTACTAGACCTGATATCAACATGGCTATAAGTGTTACAAGGCGTTATCAGTCTGATCCGGGTCAAGACCATTGGATGGCTGTGAAAAATATCCTGAAATACCTTAAGGGTACAAAAGATAAGTTTCTCATTGATGGAGAAAATGACTTACGGTTGAGAGGTTACACAGATTCAGATTTTCAATCTGATACAGATGATAGAAAGTCTACATCTGGGTTTGTGTTTTCTCTCAACGGCGATGCCATTAGTTGGAAGAGCACCAAACAGGGTTCGACTACTGATTCCACTATCGAGGCAGAATACATTGCTGCTTCAGAAGCCGCAAAGAAAGTTATCTGGATCAAAAAGTTTGTTGCGGAGCTTGGAGTAGTTCCATCTATAGTAGATCCTATTCCGTTATTCTGTGACAACAATGGTGCGATAGCTCAAGCCAATGAACCTTGCGCTCATCAAAAATCTAAGCATGTGGAACGAAAGTATCACATAATTAGAGAAATTTTTGCTAGAGATGATGTTGTAGTTTGTAAAGTACGAACTGAAGAAAATGTAGCGGATCCACGGACTAAAGCCTTAACTCCCAAGGTGTTTGAGAAACATGTGGAGTCCATGGGTATTAGATACCATCGTGAATGGCACTAGATCAAGTGGGAGAAAAAAATTCTTTCGCTCGTGATTCAATCTTGGGCGGGTTCCGCTGCGCTCGGCATTGCCGTTCCTCACTCAACAATGGTATTAGAGCGATACGTGCTTCTAATTGTTCATGTTCCTTACAATTTTTCTCAAAGTTATAAAATGCCCATGCATACATTTAATTGTGAATTACATGTTTTAGACAGTTTTTGGACATGCATACATTTTATATATTTGTATGCATTTGACTTTGGAAAAATCTCTAAGCTAGATCATTAAGTGTCATTATTTTAGTTGAAAATATGACATGGTCCGGCTTGTCTATACGGTGTTAGTGAAACCATTGTGATTATTCCAATATTGCTAAAGCGTGAGGGATTGGTTATAATGTTTTGTACTATTCCGGTTAGCATGAGATGAGTCGAATTTAAGAGAAAGATTATCCAATATTGCTAAAGCTTGAGGTTAATATTAGTATCTTACTTTCGGCAATAGACAAGTTGATCTAAAAATTGAACTATCCAATATTATTAAAGCGTGAGGATGAGATTCAATTAAGGACCAAATGTAAGAGTTGCATGAGATGCAATTGATAATAGTTGTCTACCTTCTCGAATTTACAAAGGTCAATATTGCTAAAGCGTGAGATTTGCGTAAATGTCAAGAACGATCTACTTTGTTTTGTGAGATTTAAGAGTTAAATTTCCGTATTCTTTTTTTTTAAAAATGTGTATAAAATTTTAATTAAGCTTATGGTAATTTTTGATGTATGGAAAATATTTTTAGTGCATTAGGAAAATTTTATGTTGATAAAAATTTTAAACCCACTCTAACTGTCACTGTCGAAAAAAAAAATTATTTCGCTCATAATTTGATCTCGGGCGAGTTCTGCTGCGCTCGGCATTGCCGTTCCTCACCCAGCAGAACAACCCTGTCATTGACATCCCCCTCTAGCGACAAGCTCTTCAGCATTCATGGATAAGAGGTCGCCGATTCAAGTTCAAAGGAGATACGTTTACAGAGAATAATCTTTGTATATAAACGGTGAGCAAACGATTGAACTCTTAATGACACGCATAGACTAAACAGTTGAGATAAGATATATCTGCAGATAGATACCTGATTATTGAACTATTACTGACACATCAAAGAGTAAAATTAATGCACTCACGTTTTGCCAGGCCCGCGTTGCCTTCTTTGCAACGTGATGCACATGTTGTCTTGGGTTTAGACTAATTTTATCCCAGAATTTAGACCTGCGCACTCCCTTATGTCTTTGCAAGACTGAACAAAAAAAAATATATATAATATATATATTAATTTTTATTTAAATTTAATATTTAAATTATAATATTAATAAAATAATTTTAATTTTTTTGATAAATTTTTAAAATTATTTAAATTAATAAATATTTTTTAGTACTTATATTTAATTTATTAATTAATAAAATAATATTAATTATTTAACAAAATAATATAATATTATTATAACTATATAAAATTAAAATATACAATACAGTTCATTCAACCCAACATGATACTGTATAAAAATTAATAGAGTCCAATATAATACAATCCAATATAACTCAGTACAGCAAAACGCACCAAGGGTGCGTTTGGCATATTGTATTGTATTAGGGATTATTGTATTATTTAATGTAGAGTGTATTGTATTATTTGATGTATAGTGTATTGTATTAAAGTGAATTGTAATAATATTGTACAATATTTGGTACTACACTGTATTGTATTAAAATTATTTGTTTAATATTTTAATAATAATATTTTCATATTAATTTTTATTTTCATATTAATTTTTTAATATTTTAATAATAATATTTTCATATTAATTTTTATTTTCATATTAATTTTTTAATATTTTAATATCAATAAAAATTAAATTTTTAATATTTTATAAATATTTTAATGTTACAATAATATTTTTTAATATTAATATTAATATTTTAATAATATTTATTAACATTAGTATTTTAATATTTTAATTTTAATATGAATAAAATAATAATGATGATTAGAGTAGGAAAAATGTTTTTATTTTATTTTATTTTATTTTTAGTCCAATGCACCATAATCACCCTCCCCATTTTTCATTAATATGGTGTGAATAACATTAAATAATACGATATGAGATAGACAACATTGTCACCAAACACTACATTGCATGTAGACTCGGCCACGGTTCCGGTTCCGAACCGAAACCGATCCGGAACCGAACCAGATGGAACCGTAAGGAATTGACCCGGCCACATTGGATGTACATGTCACATATTAAATTTTTTTTCCCCTTAAAAATAAGGAATTGAACCGGAACCGAATCGAATTTTTGGGTTCGGTTCCGGTTCGGTTCTATGGTTCCAAAACCAAACGGTTCGCTACGATTCTGGAACCGAACCGAACTGTGATCACCTTTTGTTGCATGGTCCTGCACGTGCTTTTCACGTGAGCCAATTATGTTTTGGGTAGTGGAATGGGAGATTTCTCTTCGTAATTAATTGCAGTTGATGTACTAATTCCAGCTTCTGTTGGTTTGTTTGGGTGCCGTTCATCTGAAACAAAAGGGTACCCATGATTTTTGTGTTAGTGTAGTTAGTCATGTTTGCAACGGCATGCATCATTTTGTCCTGTGAAGTTCTTTTTGTGTTCGTTTGAAACTGAAGTTTTGTTTAGGAAAGGGATTCCAGAACCATCTTGAAGAGCTGAGTTGGTTGTCATGCAAATATCAAAGATTAGCTGTCTACACGCCATCACAATTGTAGCTCATTCAGGATTTCGGAACCAATAACAATATATAACACCAAGCCTTGTGCAATATCAAAGTTGGGTCAGTCTGGTCGGATTACTGCAGGAAAATGCAAATAAAATTTACAATGAACTACATTTGATGAGAAGTCTAGACTCTAGACCTGTAAAAAAAAGTCTGAAGGAAGCAAGTCACTGCATTGTTAACTTTGGTCATCGAGTTGCACGGCGAAACCAGGTATTGAATGCTGTAACCAAGTGCGGACAATCTTCAACATTTTTGGTGGAAAAACTAAGGCACTGTTGCAGCAGCTCTTGTGAATCTGACATGGTTAATGTGGAGATTATTCTGAGGAATGTCTCTTCAAGCTCCAGATATAGCG
>SKCR01035717.1:0-72566 GCA_019454045.1 Zanthoxylum bungeanum | reverse complement strand
TTTCAATATGTAGTGTTAGTTACAACTCGATCTATGTCTGAACGAATATTTATTTTGAGATATATATACGGTTGGACTTCAATCAGGTTCGTAATTTTAGTATTTGAAAATCTTCACACTAGCTGACAGCTCAAAACATGTTTGACTAGACATTTATTTCAAATATATGTATGGACGAACATTAATCAGATCCCTTATTCCAGTGATTGACAATCTACACATTCATTGACAACTATCATATATTCGGTCGGATTTAGGATTTTCAATGTATGTTCGGTCGGATATTCTGGTCTGAAGGAAGGTTAGCCATACATAAGTGATGTCTGGTCGGGACTTGGCTTTTTTTTGAATTCGCTGGAGTTCTTTTCCTTTCCGAAATTTAACCTTGTAACTTTTCAAGTTTTGGGGTGGGGCCCCATAAGAGACTCGTCTTTGGACTATACGTAAAATTATAATGTCTGTAGTTGCCCCCACTTTGATAGGCTTGTGTAGTGTGTGTCAATGACAAGTCTATCAAATTCATGCATGCATTTTTACTTACCTGATTTGTCTGGCATCGTCGAACTTACCTTGCTTTGTAGCAGCCTGTTTGTTGATTGATGGGCCCTAAGGCCCTCTAATGATTCGATCGGTGGTGAGATTCTTCGATCCTGGTATGTAGCTTGTGAGATTTGATGGACCCTCAGGTCCCCCATTGCTTCGATTGGTTGTGAAATGCTTCGTTCCCGACTGTGATAGTTAATAAACCCTCAAGTCCCCTGATGCTTCGATCGATTGTGAGATGCTTCGATCCCGGTTTTACTGGCCGATGGACCCTCAAGTCCCCCAATACTTCAATCGATTATGAAATACTTCGATCCCGACTATAATGGTTAATGGACCCATAGGTCTCCTGATGCTTCGATCGGTTGTGAGATTCTTCGATCCCGACTTTAATAGTTGATGGACCCTCAGGTCCTCCGATCTTTCAATCGGTTGTGAGATGTTTTGATCCCGGCTGTGAGATGTTTCAATCTCTTATCCATATTCCTGAGGCTGTACTCTATTCTTGAAGCTGTTGTTGTTCGTCCTTATTCCCGAGGCTCTACTCAATTCCCGGAGCTGTCTATTGTTCATCCTCATTCCCAAGGTTCTACTCCATTCCTAGAGTTGTCTGATGTTCATCTTTATTCCTGATGCTCTACTCCACTTTCGGAGCTGTATGTTGTTCATCCTCATTCCCGAGGCTCTCCTCCATTCCTGGAGTTGTCTGTTGTTCGTCCTAATTTACGAGGCTCTCCTGACCTCGTATGTCAATGTAGAATCAAGTAACTGCACATCCGACATATGTAAAAGCTCACACTATCTCTTATACTTTTTCTACGGTTCATTTCGCATTCTAATTCCGAAATAATTTATCTATTTCCAATATGCTGAGTGTTCACATGTCTTTCTCCTTTGATTCCATTCCATTCCTCGTAGATATAAAAATGCAGATTTCCTCTTTATTTCATCACTGAGATCTATGTTAAGCGAAGAAAACCTCTGTATGACTAAAATTATCTTCGGAAATCTTCTTCTTATTTTCCAGCCACAGTCAATAAAAATATCATTCCTACGACTCCTGACACCTAATCGCGCACCTGAAGATCCATATTTCCCGTTTGTTTCTACCTTGAAGTGTGCCTTCGGTCATCAAAAGGCATTTGGCCTTAAATACATGGATCTTATCCCTACTCTCTTATCCTTGGGAGACTATGTATGTTCCAATATTAAGCTGGTAAGCCTCTTTTTCTCTCTCTTTCGTTCGCATATTTTTTATTTTTTGCTTCAATTTATGTAAGACCGAACCTTCTATTATATCCAGCCGTAATTTAATTTATGTCTAGCCGGAAATTTTCAAACATTCAAACAGATATGTTCCATGTCCAGCCGGATGTGTTTCGAATATCCGGCCAGACGTTGTTGAATATAGAGAATGTTTGGCTAGTCCACCATTTTGTTGTGGCCATTGTAATGTTGTTTCTCAATGATCTACTATTCTGATTTCATCTTTTGCATATCAATACCTCACGTTTGAAGTTTGACGGTAACCTTGCTAGTGTCAGGAAGTGGTATGTTGAGCTTTGTCCAGCCGTATGAGCATGGAGTGCCTTCTCTGGGTTCGAGCCTTTCATTCACTGTATCTCCGCTCGGGCCAAGAAACATGATGAACGGGGGCTACAAACACTGGTAGAGCAGTGGATGGATATATCCCACACCTTCCATTTTTGATTGGGGAGATGAATATTACCTCAGGGGACTTCACCTTCCTTACTGACTTCCCTTGTGAATGGCGCTTGCAAGAGTTCGACTGCAGCATTTTCTCCCCTACTGTCTGGGCTAGAAATATTCATAGCCCCTATGATCCGCTTATGCGTAATTCTATATGGGGAGGAGTTGGCGACTCACTAGGAAATGATAGTCCCTACCAGCGAGGATGAGATATATCAACTTGTGCGGTCGTTCCTTTTCTACATGTTTGGTTGTAAGTTGTTCGCCGATACAGTTAGTTCAATGGACCTGCGTCTTCTGCCACCCCTTCACGACCCATACACCACGTGAGAGGGGGATTGAGGCTCTCATGCCCTAGATGCGGTATACTGAAAGCTGGCTCGGTGCTGTCGCAGTAGCTCTTATGTCCAAGGCTACAGTTTCTTGGAGGAGGCATGTATCATTATCACCCTTACTTCTTATTTATGTTATGGTGATGACTTATCATGGTCCTTTCCGTTGTCAAAGGTATGGGCATATGCGTTTTGAGTGTTGGCACAACCTTTTCCCATCTCTCGGGAAGAGGTTGTGTTATCTGGTATGTCTTGCTGGGAAGAGTCTATCGTGGGATCAGTTAAGCCCCATGACTTGAGCGTGCACAGAACTCATCTGAACGGGCTCATCTGGAGTATGGTTAGTCATGTCCACTTCCCTTTTCTGAGTATTCTCCTTCTGTTTCTGTCTAACATTTCTTTTGGTTTTTCAGATTGATACGGCTTGGTGGGGGACTGCCATAGGCGCCTTGCCCAAGCCCACACATTCATCCTTCCAGAAGAATGAGTTGCGCCAGTTTCTTTAGGGTACTGACCAGTAACTTTTATATCTAGGTGAGCGCATGCTCTCTTGAGCCTCGATTGTCTTTCCCTTTTAACCAGTTTCTATAACACAAAGGTTTTCTTCTTAATTACTTTCCCAAATAATCTCTTTCTTCGTGGGCTAATCTGTACTCTCTACGGGTTGTGAAACTTTCCCCAGGACGCATTCGTCAGGGGACAACATTGCCTTCTCCCAAAGCAGCATGACTTGCATTTTCATGATGTGAGATAAACTATAAATATTCCAAACTAATTACTAATATATAGTATCATCATTTCGAATCCCTATAACTTGCATGTGTGACTAAACTTACTTGACATGACTAAACTTTGCGGATTTACTAAAAATTTCAACATGATATATTCTAAACATAGCGTAATGATGAGTGGTAATTATATCACTATTTCCCACTCATTTAACCTAATATTTTGTAGAGTTTCTTGAGTTTTGTGAATATTTTAATGTGTTTTGTATTATTTTGTAGATAAATAAAGTTTCTGGACATTATGGAGGTGATTTGGACCAAAACAGTGAAAATTGGAAAAATGGCATTTTGGTAATTTTCCGCGTCGCAACTCCAAGACCTTCAGCGTCGCGACACCTAACGTGCGCCGAACAGTGCTAACGTGCGCTGGGTCCACAAATCAGAATCTGAGAAAAGTTTGACTTTGCTAACATGTGTCGTGCCACGTGTCACCATCACAGGAAATCTGCTAACATGCGCCATGCCACGTGTCAGTATCCTACGGTACCGACAGTCACCATCGCCACATGTCGCCACGTGTCACTCCACGTCATTTCTGCATCATCATCGACATCACCAGGTTGACCGAGTCAAACAGCCACTTCACTGCCACGTCATCATCAGCCAATCAGGAAGTGCCACGTGTCGCAATTCTATGGTGCCGACAGTCACTCTGCCACATGTCGCCACGTCACCACCACGTCACTGCCACGTCAGCATCAATTATTGGCTCTCTAATCCTTATCTGACACGTGGCGGATAAGAATCTAGCCGACCAATCAGAAGCCGCCACGTGTCACAATAATTGAGCCCCAGCCACCTTGCCACTTGTCACCTTATCACCTTATCCAGAATCTGCAACCGACGAACCAGAGCATGCCACGTCGACATAATTGGCGTCGCGACGCGCAACCCCTACTGACCCCTATAAATAGAGCGCGCAATTCAGTTTCAGTGGTACCACTCTCTCTCATTTCTTTGATGTAAAGAGGGAATTTCTCTCTCTAGTTTCTTTTAGTTTTTAATTTTTAGTTTTGTAATTAATTTTAATTACGTTTTGTAATAATAGTAATTTACTTTTTTACTTTTTATAGTTTTTACTATTCACCATGAGGAGGTAACTTCCCCAGCTAGGGTGAAAGGTAATTATTTTACTATTGCTATTTAGATTAATCTCCCTTAAATATAATATATTCACTATTTAAAATATTGACTTAAAAAGGATACCGTTAGATTGGTCGGTTGGTAATTCATTTTTAATCTGGTTTAAACCTGACTAATCAAGGATACCGCCAGATTGGTCGGTTGGTAATTAAACTTTCTTACCACCTATATGGCAGGTTCATGGACAAATCTTTTTATCGCCTTAATGGCTGGTTGGACTTAATTTGACTTAATCAGGATACCGCCTATATGGCTGGTTGGTAATGTTATCACAAGTTTATATATTATATTATGGGAGATTCTAAATTAGTAGTAGTAAAAGTAATTCCTTTTACCTTAGCATTTTATTTTATTGTAATTTACTTTTCAGTATTTACTTTACCGCATTTTTACTTATGTCTTTTATTTTCAAGTTGTTACTAGCCCTAGTTATGTGTTGTAACTAAATTAGTTATATGGGGTTGTGATGAGTTTTAATATCACCGGTTTATAAGGGGTTAGATTATAGTTTGTGTATTATAAAGATTTATTTATTGAGTCTTAATCTTAATGCTTTTTCATTAATTGGCCATTAATAAAATTGATCTGGTAAATCTAAAATGAACTAGACATAGGGATTTTAGGTTTCAGCCTTAGACTCAATAGCCCACGATCTTCCTTGGGGATAGATAACCCTTTAATAGATTTCCTTACGGGATAGGAATATACCTGTCTGGCGGGGGTAGCCATAATTGGAACTTCATCTTAATGAATCCAGGTAATTTAATTGACATAGACATATGGTTCAATTGGGTTAAACTGGGTATTTGTGTCTGACCATCAACAGAGGCTTACACATAATTTAGTGTTCCAGAATGTGACACGTATCCTGGTGCATTTTAGCATGTGGCGCACGTTAGCGGTCGCGACGCAGAAGAATTGCGTCGCGACATGCGAAATTATAATTTTGCCCTTTTGTCCATTTTCACTGTTTTGGCCCCAAATTACTTCCAGACCTGAAACTTTATTTATCTACAAAATAACACAAAACACATCAAAATATTCATAAAACCCAAGAAACTATATAAACTATTAGGTCAAATGAGTAGGAAATAGTGATACATTTACCACTCATCAAGACCCGATACCAATAAGTGAAGTAAATTTGTTTTGTAGTAGTATGTGCCTTTAAAAAATTATGGCACTACTGTCAGTCATATAAAATACTAGTAGTCGTGAAAGAGAATCCATTGAAGTACTTGTAGTCGGCACCTTCATTGGTAGGGAAATTAAGGAGATGATCAGTCCTCTTGACTGAATTTGATATTGAATATATCACCAAGAAGGTGATTAAGGGGTGAGTTGTGGCGAAATTCCAGGGGCAATAACCAATTGAATGAGATAAGTATGAGTTTGAATTTTTAGATGAGGAAATTATGAGATAATCAAATTATAATTATGAGATAATTATAACATCATTTTGATAATGCAAGATTATGAGATAATCAAGTAATAATTATGAGATAATTGTTACATCATAATTATGATAATTATATCATTATAAGATAATGGTATATACATTATCTTGGAGACAAGTCTATATGGCTTGCCATACTCTCTAACATTTTATGCCTAATTAGGTATGACATAATTACCTAACATTTGTCCAGTTCACATGTCTTTTGCTTAGCATTCCATTAATAATGTTTGTCGTTACAATAAAATGACATGTGAGGATTAGTGATAAGGTTAGTTGGCTTTTGGAAAAGAATATAATCTCTACCATTTCCACTCAAAAGTTGAGTAAGTGAGATAGTAAGGTCATCTACCATTCACACAAGAGTTGTGAGAGAAAAAGAAATCCAGAATTTTTCTTTTGATCAAGAATGGATAGAAAAAAATTTCTCAAGTGTTGAGAATAGAGAGGAAAAAAGTGAGTTAGATCTTCATCTTCTTCATTCAATCTTTCTAAAATCCAAAAGATTTTGTGACAACATACTTCTCCAAAGAGTTTAGGGATTACACTTTGTCAGTACAACCCACACTTCAATTTGTTAGTTTCGAGTCATAGTTCGAAAGATCGGGTAGTTGATCGTAACATCAGATCTCAAAGGAAACACATCCACATCGATGAGCAAATCCAATCACCAAGAGTTGGTGGAATTCAGATTCAACAAATGGAGAAGGCAAGAAATTTTTCAAGGTCGATCTCGGAGCCAAAGGAAATTTCCATTGCACATTAGGAAAGACGTTTCCTATAAAAAGAATAAAGTCGAAAAATAAGGAAAGCTTACCGATAGAGATATTTACATGGTCGCATCAGCAAGGGTAACTATCGGAGCCTGCATCCCACCCAGCAGCAGCGCATGAGTCTCCGCCGCACCAGCATCATCATACACAAAGGAGGTCAGATCCGGCCAAAAAGCCACTGAGCCAAGGTTGACTCCAGAAGAATGTCACTACTAAGAAGTAGAAGCAGTTGTTGGAGAACGACCATGTTAGGAAGAAGAAGCCTTGGGCGGACTCGCTAGAAGAAGAAGGTTCATGAGCTGCCATAGCCTTAATCTCCACTTTCTTTTCCTCAGCCTTAGTAGACTGGCACGCTCGAGATGCCTTACGACATCCACGAACTTGCAATAAATAACCACCACAGTAAGAGACATTCAGATGAAATGGGTATTTTGATAGATGAGAGAAAAGTACATACCTGGGTAGTCCCACGTGGCTCGGTCAAAGGAAGGGACCCAAATAGGGCAATGCCGACCCACTGTCAATAGTCTCCATCAACAAGGAAAACGTTAGCAGGAAAGCCATGCAAGGCTGCCACGAGATCCTCCCCATCGATCTTAAGACCGAAAATATGGAAGAATGAGGAGAAACATGAACTCTACGTGCTTGAGGTCCCAAATTCCAAAGCCACACCCGTAAATACCAAATACGTTGATTGATACCCAGAAAGAGTAGGCACATACCGCCCTTCTGGAAAAAGGATTGTACAGAATCAGGCATATCAACGGTTGGGGTCACCACCATGCCAAGTCAATATGAGAAAAAAAGAGAAAAGAACAGACATAATAGTCAAGGATAGGGTAAAATCAGAAATCAAATCGGAAAAGAATAAGAGAAGACTTACTATATCCCAGGTGATCTCATTCAACTGAGCTCGATGCACCTCTATATCATAGGACTCGAAGTAGCCCACAGTAGATGTGTCCTAACGGGACAAGTCAAGAAACACAACCTTATCTCTATAGATCGTGAAGGGTCATGCCAGAATGTCAAACTCATATGCACATGCCAAAAAATGACAAGAATCATGATTAGCTACAAATTACAGCAGAAAAAGAAAAAAATAAAAGTCGAGACACATGCCTCAACTAAGAGGCCATAACTCTAAACGTTGGAGTTGCGTCGACAGCCAGGAAACACAACTTCCTCTCTAAAGATCTTGAAGGGTCGGTGCAGTCTCCGATAAATGCCCACCAGGGTCGGGGATCCCTACTCTGAAGTCGCCGGAGATGAAGGGTTTTTACGAGTTTTTAAATTAAAGTGCGTTTGCTTTAAGGAATTTCGGGGACAAATGAGAAGGAAGCCTACACATTTATATTCGCGAGGTAAGTCCAGTCGGACGTAAGTGAAGAAATCATATATGACTTGAAATGATTTAGCACATCCAGAATTTGAAAGGTAGAGATCGAGGCTTCTCAGAATGATCGAGGCATCGGGAGACCTGTAAGTCCATCAATTTTTAGAGCATAGATCTATGAATCTCACTACCGATCGAGGCATTGAAAGACCTGCGAGTCTATTAACCATCAAGAGTATAGATCGAGGCATCTCACTACCGATAGAGGTATCGGGAGACATGTGGGCCCCACTCGATTCCAAATGCGAGTGGGCGCGCAAACACTCCCGGGCTCGGGTTCGCTAATTCCAAATTAACGAACTTCCATCGCAACGTAATTAAATCGAATTTAATTAAATAATTATGCCTAGCAAAATTACTATTCACGTTGTTTAAGAATTAATTCTAAATTAACTCATTTGCCCGAATTAAAATCTAATTTTAATTCCGCGTCGAAATCTAATTTTGTTTAATATATCAAATATATTATTTTATCGATTAATTCCAAATTAATCTTTCTCTCTCTTCAAATAGTACTTTATCCCAGATAAAGTCTCTCTCCGCAATTAATCCCAGATTAATTAAGCTCGAATCATACATCATCGGTGAATCTTCGGGAAGCGACCCAAGAGATCCCTGGATATGTTGGCAGTAAATCCGGTCGTCGGACTATCCGAACATGTACGTACCAAGTAATACATTTTTACCGATTTACGAGACAAGGTTGGCTACTAGCAAAGCACCATGCCTACCCAATTCTTCAAAAATATTCTTAATGGAATATACGATCTATATCAGGCGTAGTATACATAGTATTGCGTATTGCGATCCAGTATTGGATGTCACATGCAAGGCCTGGGGCTGGAATAGTGTCTACCTCGTACGAAACATATATCGGATCACTAGCAACTAGTCTATTTATTATCGGATAGTCATGACCTAGTCATATTATCCCGACGGTTGCAACCTTTTAGAGAACCAGTTATGTATCCCTGCGTGACCATCATCTCCATATGACTGAAGTGATACTTCCATCTTGACATCACATCCAATACACTATGATTCTCAATAAACCCAGAAGAGGCATTTAAAGTCCTGGACGACCAAAACCAAAGCGTATTGATTGTCGCAAGTACTAGCGATGCAAGTCTCAAGTTAAGACCAAATACACCTACCCTGATGCGGATTCCCATAGACAAATAGTCATACTACCAATAGGATTCCGCGGGGTCTATCCAGAGCGAAGCTGTTTTCCGTACCATCGGTAAAACACAATCTCCTATCACACTTGCATAAATATCCAATACTTAAATACATGAGAATTATGATGTTACGCTTCCATAACACGCACAAGTGCAATACTAGTCTATTCCACATTATCGATGTCCAGTCTCGATAATACTAGGACTAGGGATATTTAATAATTAAACCTTTATGGATTGATATTGTCTCATATCTTATCAATCTGGAACTAATCATAAGGACTTTCATCATTCACACATTTAAGTAATCTAATTACGAAATGATAAAAGGCAATTTCCATTGTTACATAATTAATTCGTACAAAAACACAATGTCTTTTACAAATAGTGACGCTATGGGTCATAATTTTCCAACAATCTCCCACTTGGCCTATAGCCAGTCACTCAAGCATCTAACACCTGAACTATGTACATGTCGCTCAAACTTTTGCTGAGGAATGGCTTTCGTCAGCGGATCTGCAATGTTGTCCTCTGATTCGACCTTCTCGATCTTCATATCGCCACGATGTATGATCTCACGAATCAGATGGAAACGTCGAAGAACATGCTTGGATCCTTGATGAGACTGCGGTTCCTTAGCCTGCGCTATAGCCCCATTATTATCACAATACAATGGAACGGGCTCAGCTGCTAACGGAACTTCTCCTAATCCAATTAGGAATTTTCGGATCCAAACTGCCTCTTTTGCTGCTTCAGCTGCAGCGATATACTCTGCTTCCATTGTTGAATCAACAACAGTCTCTTGCTTGTAAGATTTCCAGCTTACTGCTCCGTTATTCAAACAAAATATGTACCCAGATTGCGACTTACAGTCGTATTTGTCGGTTTGGAAACTTGCATCGGTATACCCAGATACCTCAAGTTCTCCATCTCCATAGATTAAGAAAGCATCCTTAGTTCGTCTAAGATACTTAAGGATATTCTTAACCACCATCCAGTGACCTTCACCTGGATCGGCCTGATAGCGACTACACATGCTCAAAGAATATGAGACATCAGGTCACGTACATATCATGGCATACATGATGGATCCGACTACCGAGGCGAATGGTATCTGACTCATGCTATCTCTCTCATCTTGAGTTTTAGGACACATGTCCTTAGATAGAGTGACGCCATGTGACACTGGCAACAGTCCCCTATTGGACTGATCCATGTTGAATATCTTCAAGACTTTGTCAATGTACGTACTCTGGGAAAGTCCAAGCACCTTTCTAGATCTATCCCGGTAGATCTTTATTCCTAGAATAAAGGCTGCTTCTCCCAGATCTTTCATGGAGAATTTCAATGAAAGCTAAGCTTTCACCAACGTTAACATAGGAATGTCATTGCCAATAAGCAATACATCATCAACGTAAAGGACAATGAATGTCAGTGCTCCCCCACTAACCTTCTTATATACACAATGATCATCCTCGCTTTGAACGAAATCATATTATTTTATGATCTCATCAAAGCGTTGGTTCCAAGAACGCGATGCTTGCTTCAATCCATAAATGGATCGATTTAACTTACAAACCTTGTTTGCAAGTCGCGGCATGACAAAACCGTCAGGCTGTTGCATATAAACATCATCCAAAAGGTTTCCATTAAGGAAAGCGGTTTTGACGTCCATCTGCCATATCTCGTAATCGAAATATGTAGCTATAGCAAGCATTATCCGAATTGATTTAATCGTGGCAACGGGTGAGAAAGTTTCATCGTAATCGACACCATGTCGTTGACGATAGCCCTTCGCTACAAGCCTAGCTTTGTACGTTTGTACGTTTCCATCCATGTCGGTCTTCTTCTTGAAGACCCATTTGTATCCAATAGGCTTTACGCCTTCTGGTGCATCAACCAGTGTCCAAACTTGGTTGGTGTACATGGAATCCATTTCGGACTTCATGGCCTCTTGCCATAAAGCGGAATCGATATCTTGTATCGCTTCTTCATACGTAGCTGGTTCGTTATCCTCAATGAGATTAATATCTACATGAGGTGAGATCAGAAACCCATACCTCTCAGGTTGTTTTCTAACTCTCTCCGACCTACGTGGTCCTTGTGTATTTGAAGATTGTGTTACAGCTTCATCCCTAATGAACTGTTCATGTTCCGTTGAGGATTCTATGCTAGGAACAATATCAATTCGATTTTCATCGAGTTCTACTTTCCTCCCACTAACCACTGCATTTAGGAATTCCTTCTCAAGGAAAACCGCATGTAGAGTAACAAATATTTTGTTCTCTTATGGGTGATAGAAGTAATATTCTTTGGTTTCCCTAGGATATCCTACAAATAGGCATTTATCCGATTTGGGTTCAAGTTTGGTACCTTCCAAACGTTTGACGTATGCCCAGCATCCCCAAATCTTCAGGAATGAGAAACCCGGTTTCTTTCCTGTCCATATCTCATACGGAGTCTGTTGAACAGACTTTGACGGAACCTTATTCAAAATAAGTATTGCACTGTTTAATGCATATCCCCAGAAGGAAATAGGTAGCTCAGTGCGACTCATCATAGACCTTACCATGTCTAACAAGGTTCGGTTTCTCCGTTCGGACACACCGTTTAATTGCGGTGTTCCAAGAGGAGTCCACTGTGAAAGAATACCATATTCTTTCAAGTAGTCAAGAAACTCATTGCTCAAGTATTCTCCACCACGGTCCGACCGTAATGTCTTAATACTTTTACCGGTCTGTTTTTCTACTTCGTGTCGAAACTCTTTGAATTTCTCAAAAGTTTCCGACTTGTGTCTCATAAGATACATATAACCATAACGTGATGCATCATCCGTAAAGGTTACGAAGTATTCGTATCCACCTCTAGCCTGGCTAGACATGGGCCCACAAACGTCACTATGAACCCAGCTAACAGTTCTGTGGCTCGCACACCTTTACCGCTAAAAGGTGACTTAGGCATTTTGCCTAATAAGCAAGAATCACAGACGTCATATGAATATGCGAGTCTTGTTTATGTGTCCCGGACGACAATGACACATATAAGTTTCATCTTTATGACTTACTTTAAGCCTTTTATTTGTTACAGAATATGGTTGAGATTGATTTATATTCAAAATATAAAGACCATTATTTACAACAGCAGTGCAAATTTCTATATCATTTTTATACATAAAACATCCAGTGTTTCGAAATACAAAAGTATACCCACATGGGTTAACATAGATACAGAAATAATATTCCTAGTCAAACTAGGTACATAATAACAGTCCAAAAGTTCAAGTACATGCCCCGAGGAAAGTTCTAAAACAAAAGTGCCAAGGGCCAAAAAAGCGACAGATGTCCCATTTCCAACACACAGGTCAATCTCTCCTGACGCCAGTTTCCTGCTAATCCGTAGATCCTGTACATCAGTACAAATGTGAGTACCACAACCAGAATCAAAAATCCAATTTTTAAAACAAGAAGTAGTCATGTTTATTTCTATAACAAACAAACCTGAGGCCGGTGCCTTGCCCGCCTTTATCTCCTTCTGGAGCGCCTTGTACTCATGGTAGTCACGCTTCCAGTGACCCCGCTTCCCACACTGGAGGCATACATCCTGAGACTTGTTCTTTGGCTTCCCAAAAGCCTTTGACGCTTTGCCTTTGCCCTTCTTCTTCTTCTTCTTGATACCTCCAGTCGCCTTGGGCCCAGCCCTCGGAGTTCGAGATGTAGAAGGAAAGTGCGCCTCATGCTTCTTGCCCTTAAGAAGTTCATTTTCTGCCTCATTCAACGTGGACATCAGCTATCCAAGAGTCTGCTCTTGGTTCATCATATTGTAGTTCATGATGAACCCACTCCAAGTGTCGGGGGGAGAGGCTGCAAGATCAAATCTATAGAGGTCTCTATCTCAAAGACAATCCTCATTTGTCCAAGCTGCTCGATATCGGCAATCATCTGTGTCACATGATGTTCAACAATGTACCCTCCGACATCGAGCGCGGAAGAGCTTCTTCTGTAACTAATATCTTTGCGATCTAAGATTAGATCGGTGCAGATCATTCAACTTCGCCAACATTGTATAGGGATTCAATCCCTTGTTCTGTCGACGGAATTGATGAGTCATAGCAGCAAGCATGATAGATTAAGCAGTTGCGTTGTCATCACTATGTGTCTTCCAAAGATCTAGGTCGAGCAACTGATCAGATCTATGCTTAGCCCAAGAGGTCTCTCTATAGTATATAGCAGCCTCTCGGATCCAAGAACTATCCTTAGATTCATGTCCTAATCGGAAAAGTTAGTGCCGTTGAAGACATTATCGCCTATGATGATGTCCCGGACACTGTTCTTTCCTGTCATTTTAACTGCGATAATCTAATTATCCAATTAACAATGTAGGGTACAGTCCAACTGTTAAAAGAAAAATAACATTATATTAGTCCAACTAATAAAATAATTTTGACGAAATATTTGAAAGCGCGTAAAGCTAAGTATTTGAATGAAATTACAAATTCAATACTAGCCTCCCACTATTTTTCGGCGAGCCTCTAACCCTCTGTCGAGTACTCAGGAAACCCCGTTTCCTAGTGGGCTAGGATCCCGTTAAATAACGCACAACTTTGACTTTGGCCAACAAGCTATATGCTATTTAACTAGGTAGATCTCGAAGATCAATTGGATCTCATCCAATTCCTAGATCCGGTAGGTGGACTTCCAAGTCCGAAACATATATACAATATATATGCCAATATATCCAATATATTTTCCTAACCTTTTTCCTCTGAATCAACTAAGCCTTGGCTTTGGCACAACAAGCTTAATGATTCCAGTTAAGCGGGACCCATTGACCTTGGAAAGCTTCGTAATCAATATCGATGGACAAGAAGTGATCTTGACTTTGGCCAACAAATCACAACTTGGACAAGACACCGATATGGAACAAAGCTTTCATGATTCAAACACATCCGCAATTGACAAAGGTCTTGACTTTGGCCAACAAACCAATGCCAATCTTGGATCTTGAGTAAGAATCACTCAATGGAAGGAAAAACGCTTAATATGTTTTGAGGGTTTTTACGTAAATTGGCAACCAATTTATTATCTTTGTTAGGTCTCATCATACACCCTTAAGCATGCATTCTAAAAGCATAATAAGGCGCGGAAAGTAAATTAATAACGATATGCGGATGGATATTTAACAACTTGTTCCTAGAACAAATCACTCATTTCCTCTCCCCGGTTAGCACTATTCTACTTCTACCCAATTACATAATACAATAATAGAAACCTCATTACATTGAGGGGAATTAGGTGAGAAGAGAATACAAAGAAATAATGAGAGATAAGGCTGGACACGCAGGTCCAATTTATAAATTCCAAATTTACAACAATTTCTAAAATGCCCTTTCCCTTCTAATATCCATCTGATATACGCTATTCATTCAACACATCCATGTATTCATTCATAACATGCAATTCAATCAATCTAAACCAATTAATTAATCTTTGAATTATGTGATCATCCAATGTTCAAACAACGATTTGATTTTGCGAGGAGTCCAACTCGTTTGAGAATAAGTACTCAAAGTACGAATTCTTGAATTATATCGAACTACTCGTTAAATCTAATTTAATTCGTATTCATTTCTAATTCAGTTATTTAATTCCAAATTAAATAACTACATTTTTTAATGCGCTTTAACGACTTAGATTCCAAATCTAATCTAATCGGGTCTCAAAGCCCAACTAACATCCAATGTTCGTTTAATTAAAGTCCGATGGGCTTTCAATTGATTTCATAAGGCAAGGGCTTTGGTCAATATGGGTCAAACCCAATTACCAAGCCCAATTAAGGAATCACCCTCATTTGCCAATAAACCAATTTCGGCCCATAAGGCCCAATTAAACTTATAAAGCCCATTTGTTATATTTGGACTTAATGGAATGATTTAGGCCAATTTGGATCCAATCCAATTGGCCTAAACCAACTTGTCCCAAACAAGTCCATAAGGCCCAAATACAACAATTACAAGCCCAGTTCAAAATCAAGCCCAATTAATCAAATTTTAAAATTCCAAATTTATAATTCAATTAAATAAAGTGTAATACATCAATTAATTATCTAAATTAATATTCCAAAATAAAATTAATTAATTAATTATGTATCCATTTGTTCAACTTATGTCCAACATTTTTTAATCAAAAAATCAAGTCATTACATGCTAGATTGGTCACGGAAATGGTGGGTTATTTTGTCCGATTTCATTTTTCAATCCGATTGAATTTTAAATCAACATTTCCCAATCGTTTCAAGTCATCCAATGATCAACGAAACAAAAAATACCATGACCCGGGTAATAAAGCATTCGACCAAGCCATGTATTGGGCAAAAAATTGATCCAATCAACTTTTCAAGAAATTGATCATATACAACTTCATAATATCATCATTCAAGCATACTCAATCAATCAATTTTTATCAAATCATGCTCAAATGATTTTACCCAAATTTTACCCATTCATTTCATGCTCAAATTGGCTCATAGATACCATTGTTGGGTTTCTAGGATTAGTCACAAGATCAAAATAAGCATAGAAATGTGAATGAATAATCAAAGAAGAGTGGCGGAAACACACTTACATGAACGGTTTGGATGTGTGAGAAGCAAAAAAAATTCCTCCAAGAAACTTTTGTGAAATTCGGCCAAGGGGTCCTCCATGAAATGATGTCCAAGCTCCAATCTTTTTGGATTCCAAGCTCTTGAGTTGGTTTCCCTAACACCTTGTATGATTCCTTTGATGTGTGTGCTAGCACTCAAAAATTTCCACAATTTTTGATCTTGTTCTTGAGCAGTTTCGGTAATGGAAGAACAAGGGGGTAGAGAAAATTGCTTCCAATTTTCGGTAATGAGAGAGAATAAAAGACTTGTGTGAATTGATTTCAAAAATCAATTAATTGATATACCAAAAGTTGTTTGGTAAAAGTCAATCAAGCTTGACTTTGGAGTGTATTAGAAGCCACCACCAACTTCACCTAAACCCATCAACCAAAAGCAACTTAAGGTGACAAGTGAAGGTGAATGTGATGTGACATGTGGCCCCACTCGATTCCAAATGCGAGTGGGTGCGCAAACACTCCTGGGCTCGGGTTTGCTAATTTCGAATTAAGAACTTCCATCGCAACGTAATTAAATCGAATTTAATTAAATAATTATGCCTAGCAAAATTACTATTCACGTCGCTTAAGAATTAATTCTAAATTAACTCGTTTGCCCGAATTGAAATCTAATTTTAATTCCACGTCGGAATCTAATTTCGTTTAATATTTCAAATATATTATTTTATCGATTAATTCCAAATTAATCTTTCTCTCTCTTCAAATAGTACTTTATCCCAGATAAAGTCTCTCCGCAATTAATCCCAGATTAATTAAGCTCGAATCATACGTCATCGGTGAATCTTCGGGAAGCGACCCAAGAGATCCCTGGATATGTTGGCAGTAAATCCGGTCGTCGGACTATCCGAACACGTACGTACCAAGTACTATGTTTTTACCGATTTACGAGACAAGGTTGGCTTCTAGCAAAGCGCCATGCCTACCCAATTCTCCAGAAATATTCTTAATGGAATATACGATCTATATCAGGCGTAGTATACATAGTATTGCGTATTGCGATCCAGTATCGGATGTCACATGCAAGGCCTGGGGCTGGAATAGTGTCTGCCCCGTACGAAGCATATATCGGATCACTAACAACTAGTCTCTTTATTATCGGATAATCATGACCTAGTCATATTATCCCGACGGTTAAAACTTTTAGAGAACCAGTTCTGTATCCCTGCGTGACCATCATCTCCATATGACTGAAGTGATACTTTCGTCTTGACATCACATCAATACACTACGATTCTCAATAAACCAGAAGAGGCGTACACAGAACCTGTTAAAGTCCTGGACGACCAAAACCAAAGCGTATTGATTGTCGCAAGTACTAGCGATGCAAGTCTCAGGTTAAGACCAAATACACCTACCCTGATGCGGATTCCCATAGACACATAGTCATACTACCAATGGGATTCTGCGGGGTCTATCCAGAGCGAAGCTGTTTTCTGTACCATCGGTAAAACACAACCTCCTATCACACTTGCATAAGTATCCAATACTTAAATACATGAGAATTATGTGTTACGCTTCCATAACACGCACAAGTGCAATACTAGTCTATTCCGCATTATCGATGTCCAGTCTCGATAATACTACGACTAGGGATATTTAATGATTAAACCTTTATGGATTGATATGTCTCATATTTATCAATCCGGAACTAATCATAAGGACTTTCATCATTCACACATTTAAGTAATCTAATTACGAAATGATAAAAGGCAATTTCCATTGCTACATAATAATTTGTACAAAAACACAATGTCTTTTACAAATAGTGACGCTATGGGTCATAATTGTCCAACAATCTCCCACTTGGCCTATAGCCAGTCACTCAAGCATCTAACACCTGAACTATGTACATGTCGCTCAAACTTTTGCTGAGGAATGGCTTTCGTCAGCGGATCTGCAATGTTGTCCTCTGATGCGACCTTCTCGATCTTCACATCGCCACGATGTATGATCTCACGAATCAGATGGAAACGTCGAAGAACATGCTTGGATCGTTGATGAGACCGCGGTTCCTTAGCCTGCGCTATAGCCCCGTTATTGTCACAATACAATGGAACGGGCTCAGCTGCTAACGGAACTACTCCTAATCCAATTAGGAATTTTCGGATCCAAACTGCCTCCTTTGCTGCTTCAGCTGCAGCGATATACTCCGCTTCTGTTGTTGAATCGGCAACAGTCTCTTGCTTGGAAGATTTCCAGCTTACTGCTCCGTTATTCAAACAAAATATGTACCCGGATTGCGACTTACAGTCGTCTTTGTCGGTTTGGAAACTTGCATCGGTATACCCAGTTACCTCAAGTTCTCCATCTCCATAGATTAAGAAAGCATCCTTAGTTTGTCTAAGATACTTAAGGATATTCTTAACCATCATCAAGTGACCTTCACCTGGATCGGCCTGATAGCGACTACACATGCTCAAAGCATAGGAGACATCAGGTTGCGTACATATCATGGCATACATGATCGATCCGACTGCCGAGGCGAACGGTATCCGACTCATGCTATCTCTCTCATCTTGAGTTTTAGGACACATGTCTTAGATAGAGTGACGCCATGTGACACTGGCAACAGTCCCCTCTTGGACTGATCCATGTTGAATCTCTTCAACACTTTGTCAATGTACGTACTCTGGGAAAGTCCAAACAGCTTTCTAGATCTATCCCGGTAGATCTTTATTCCTAGAATAAAGGCTGCTTCTCCCAGATCTTTCATGGAGAATTTCAATGAAAGCCAAGCTTTCACCGACGTTAACATGGGAATGTCATTGCCAATAAGCAATACATCATCAACGTAAAGGACAAGGAATGTCAGTGCTCTCCCACTAACCTTCTTATATACACAAGGATCATCCTCGCTTTGAACGAAATCATATTCTTTTATGATCTCATCAAAGCGTTGGTTCCAAGAATCGATGCTTGCTTCAATCCATAAATGGATCGATTTAACTTACAAACCTTGTTTGCAAGTCGCGGCATGACAAAACCGTCAGGTTGTTGCATATAAACATCCTCCAAAAGGTTTCGTTAAGGAAAGCGGTTTTGACGTCCATCTGCCATATCTCGTAATCGAAATATGCAGCTATAGCAAGCATTATCCGAATGGATTTAATCATGGCAACATGTGAGAAAGTTTTCGTAATCGACACCATGTCGTTGATGATACCCCTTCGCTACAAGCCTAGCTTTGTACGTTTGTACGTTGCCATCCATGTCGGTCTTCTTCTTGAAGACCCATTTGCATCCAATAGGCTTTACGCCTTCTGGTGCATCAACCAGTGTCCAAACTTGGTTGGTGTACATGGAATCCATTTCGGACTTCATGGCCTCTTGCCATAAAGCGGAATCGATATCTTGTATCGCTTCCTCATACGTAGCCGGCCGTCGTTATCCTCAATGAGATTAATATCTACATGAGGTGAGATCAGAAACCCATACCTCTCAGGTTTTTTTCTGACTCTCTCCGACCTACGTGGTCCTTGTGTATTTGAAGATTGTGGTACAACTTCATCCCTGATGAACTGTTCATGTTCCGGTGAGGATTCTATGCCAGGAACAGTATCACTCCGATTTTCATCGAGTTCTACTTTCCTCCCAGTAACCACTGCATTTAGGAATTCCTTCTCAAGGAAAACCGCATGTAGAGCAACAAATACTTTGTTCTCTTGTGGGTGATAGAAGTAATATCTTTGGTTTCCCTAGGATATCCTACAAATAGGCATTTATCCGATTTGGGTTCAAGTTTGGTACCTTCCAAACGTTTGACGTATGCCCAGCATCCCCAAATCTTCAGGAATGAGAAACCCGGTTTCTTTCCTGTCCATATCTCATACGGAGTCTGTTGAACAAACTTTGACGGAACCTTATTCAAAATAAGTATTGCACTGTTTAATGCATATCCCCAGAAGGAAATAGGTAGCTCAGTGCGACTCATCATAGACCTTACCATGTCTAAGAAGGTTCGGTTTCTCCGTTCGGACACACCGTTTAATTGCGGTGTTCCAGAGGAGTCCACTGTGAAAGAATACCATATTCTTTCAAGTAGTCAAGAAACTCATTGCTCAAGTATTCGCCACCACGGTCCGACCGTAATGTCTTAATACTTTTACCGGTCTGTTTTTCAACTTCGTGTCGAAACTCTTTGAATTTCTCAAAAGTTTCCGACTTGTGTCTCATAAGATACACATAACCATAACGTGATGCATCATCCGTAAAGGTTACGAAGTATTCGTATCCACCTCTAGCCTGGCTAGACATGGGCCCACAAACGTCACTATGAACAAGGGCTAACAGTTCTGTGGCTCGCACACCTTTACCGCTAAAAGGTGACTTAGGCATTTTGCCTAATAAGCAAGATTCGCAGACGTCATATGAATTTGGATCAAATCCGTCCAAGTACCCACTCTTCGAAAGTGTGGATATGCGAGTCTTGTTATGTGTCCCAGACGACAATGCCACATATAAGTTTCATCTTTATGACTTACTTTAAGCCTTTTGTTTGTTACAGAATATGTTGAGATTGATTTATATTCAAAATATAAAGACCATTATTTACAACAGCAGTGCAAATTTCTATATCATTTTTATACATAAAACACCCAGTGTTTCGAAATACAAAAGTATACCCACATGGGTTAACATAGATACAAATAATATTCCTAGTCAAACTAGGTACATAATAACAGTCCAAAAGTTCAAGTACATGCCCCGAGGGCAGTTCTAAAACAAAAGTGCCAACGGCCAAAACAGCGACAGATGTCCCATTTCCAACACGCAGGTCAATCTCTCCTGACGCCAGTTTCCTGCTAATCCGCAGATCCTGCACATCAGTACAAATGTGAGTACCACAACCAGAATCAAAAATCCAATTTTTAAAACTAGAAGTAGTCATGTTTATTTCTATAACAAACATACTGAGGCCGGTGCCTTGGCCGCCTTTATCTTCTTCTGGAGCGCCTTGTACTCACGGCAGTCACGCTTCCAGTGACCCCCTTCCCACACTGGAGGCATACATCCTGAGACTTGTCCTTTGGCTTCCCAGAAGCCTTTGACGCTTTGCCTTTGCCCTTCTTCTTCTTCTTCTTGATACCTCCAGTCGCCTTGGGCCCAGCCCTCGGAGTCCGAGATGTAGAAGTGAAGTGCGCCTCGCGCTTCTTGCCCTTAAGAAATTCTTTTTCTGCCTCACGCAGCGTGGACATCAGCTCTCCAAGAGTCTGCTCTTGGTTCATCATATGTAGTTCATGATGAACCCACTCCAAGTGTCGGGGAGAGACTGCAAGATCAAATCTATAGAGGTCTCTATCTCAAAGACAATCCTCATTTGTCCAAGCTGCTCGATATCGGCAATCATCTGTGTCACATGATGTTCAACAGATGTACCCTCCGACATCCGAGCGCGGAAGAGCTTCTTCTGTAACTCATATCTTTGCGATCTAAGATTAGATCGGTGAGATCATTCAACTTCACCAACATTGTATAGGGATCCAATCCCTTGTTCTGTCGACGGAATTGCTGAGTCATAGCAGCAAGCATGATAGATTGAGCAGTTGCGTTGTCATCACTATGTGTCTTCCAAAGATCTAGCTCGAGCAACTGATCAGATCTAGGCTTAGGCCCAAGAGGTCTCTCTATAGTATATAGCAGCCTCTCGGATCCAAGAACTATCCTTAGATTCATGTCCCAATCGGAAAAGTTAGTGTCGTTGAAGACATTATCGCCCATGATGATGTCCCGGACACTGTTCTTTCCAGTCATTTTAACTGCGATAATCTAATTATCCAATTAACAATGTAGGGTACAGTCCAACTGTTACAAGAAAAATAACATTATATTAGTCCAACTAATAAAATAATTTTGACGAAATATTTGAAAGCGCGTAAAGCTAAGTATTTGAACGAAATTGCAAATTCAATACTAGCCTCATATTATTTTTCGGCGAGCCTCTAACCCTCTGTCGAGTACTCAAGAAACCCAGTTTCCTAGTGGGCTAGGATCCCGTTAAATAACGCACAACCTTGACTTTGGCCAACAAGCTGTATGATATTTAACTAGGGTAGATCTCGAAGATCAATTGGATCTTATCCAATTCCTAGATCCGGTAGGTGGACCTCCAAGTCCGAAACATATATACAATATATATGCCAATATATCCAATATATTTTCCTAACCTTTTCCTCTGAATCAACTAAGCCTTGGCTTTGGCACAACAAGCTTAATGATTCCAGTTAAGGGACCCATTGACCTTGGAAAGCTTCGTAATCAATGTCGATGGACAAGAAGTGATCTTGACTTTGGCCAAAAAATCACAACTTGGACAAGACACCGATATGGAACAAAGCTTTCATGATTCAAACACATCCGCAATTGACAAAGGTCTTGACTTTGGCCAACAAACCAATGCCAATCTTGGATCTTGAGTAAGAATCACTCAATGGAAGGAAAAGCTTAATATGTTTTGAGGGTTTTTCGCGTAAATTGGCAACCAATTTATTATCTTTGTTAGGTCTCATCATACACCCTTAAGCATGCATTCTAAAAGCATAATAAGGCGCGGAAAGTAAATTAATAACGATATGCATATGGATATTTACAACTTGTTCCTAGAAAAAATCACTCATTCCTCTCCCCGGCTAGCACTATTCTACTTCTACCCAATTACATAATACAATAATAGAAACCTCATTACATTGAGGGGAATTAGGTGAGAAGAGAATACAAAGAAATAATGAGAGATAAGGCTGGACACGCAGGTCCAATTTATAAATTCCAAATTTACAACAATTTCTAAAATTGCCCTTTCCCTTCTAATATCCATCCGATATACGCTATTCATTCAACACATCCATGTATTCATTCATAGCATGCAATTCAAATCAATCTAATCCAATTAATTAATCTTTGAATTATGTGATCATCCAATGTTCAAACAACGATTGATTTTGCGCGAGTCCAACTCGTTGAGAATAAGTACTCAAAGTACGAATTCTTGAATTATATCGAACTACTCGTTAAATCTAATTTAATTCGTATTCAATACTAATTTATTTATTTAATTCCAAATTAAATAACTACACTTTTTAATGCGCTTTAACGACTTAGATTCCAAATCTAATCTAATCGGGTCTCAAAGCCCAACTAACATCCAATGTTCGTTTAATTAAAGTCTGATGGGCTTTCAATTGATTTCATAAGGCAAGGGCTTTGGTCAATATGGGTCAAACCCAATTACCAAGCCCAATAAAGGAATCACCCTCATTTGCCAATAAACCAATTTCGGCCCATAAGGCCCAATTAAACTTATAAAGCCCATTTGTTATATTTGGACTTAATGGAATGATTTAGGCCCAATTTGGATCCAATCCAATTGGCCTAAACCAACTTGGATTATCTAAATTAATATTTCCAAAATAAAATTTAATTAATTAATTATGTATCCATTTGTTCAATTTATGTCCAACATTTTTAATCAAAAAATCAAGTCATTACATGCTAGATTGGTCACGGCAATGGTGGGTTATTTTGTCCGATTTCATTTTTCAATCCGATTGAATTTTAAATCAACATTTCCCAATCGTTTCAAGTCATCCAATGATCAACGAAACAAAAAATACCATGACCCTAGGGTAATAAAGCATTCGGCCAAGCCATGTATTGGGCAAAAAATTGATCCAATCAACTTTTCACGAAATTGATCATATACAACTTCATAATATCATCATTCAAGCATACTCAATCAATCAATTTTATCAAATCATGCTCAAATTGATTTTACCCAAATTTTACCCTAATTCATTTCATGCTCAAATTGGCTCATAGATACCATTGTTGGGTTTCTAGGATTAGTCCCAGATAAAACAAAAAAAGCATAGAAATGTGAATGAATAATCAAAGAAGAGTGGCGGAAACACACTTACATTGAACGGTTTTGGATGTGTTGAGAAGCAAAAATTCCTCCAAGAACTCTTTGTGAAATTCGGCCAAGGGGTCCTCCAAGAAATGATGTCCAAGCTCCAAGCTTTTTTGGATTCCAAGCTCTTGAGTTGGTTTCCCTAACACCTTGTATGATTCCTTTGATGTGTGTGCTAGCACTCAAAAATTGCCACAATTTTGATCTTTTTTGAGCAGTTTCGGTAATGGAAGAACAAGGGGAGAGAGAAAATTGCTTCCAATTTTCGGTAATGAGAGAGAAAATAAAAGACTTGTGTGAATTGATTTCAAAAATCAATTAATTGATATACCAAAAGTTGGTTTGGTAAAAGTCAATCAAAGCTTGACTTTGGAGTGTATTAGAAGCCACCACCAACTTCACCTAAACCCATCAACCAAAAGCAACTTAAGGTGACAAGTGAAGTGGCATGTGATGTGACATGTGGGCCCCACTCGATTCCAAATGCGAGTGGGTGCGCAAACACTCCTGGGCTCGGGTTTGCTAATTTCGAGTTAAGAACTTCCATCGCAACGAAATTAAATCGAATTTAATTAAATAATTATGCCTAGCAAAATTACTATTCACATCGCTAAGAATTAATTCTAAATTAACTCGTTTGCCTGAATTAAAATCTAATTTTAATTCCGCGTCGGAATCTAATTTCGTTTAATATATCAAATATATTTTATCGATTAATTCCAAATTAATCTTTCTCTCTCTTCAAATAGTACTTTATCCCAGATAAAGTCTCTCTCCGCAATAATCCCAGATTAATTAGCTCGAATCATATGTCATCGGTGAATCTTCGGGAAGCGACCCAAGAGATCCCTGGATATGTTGGCAGTAAATCCGGTCGTCGGACTATCCAAACACATACGTACCAAGTACTACGTTTTTACCGATTTACGAGACAAGGTTGGCTTCTAACAAAGCGCTATGCCTACCCAATTCTCCAGAAATATTCTTAATGGAATATACGATCTATATCAGGCGTAGTATACATAGTATTGCGTATTGCGGTCCAGTATCGGATGTCACATGCAAGGCCTGGGGCTGGAATAGTGTCTGCCCGTACGAAGCATATATCGGATCACTAGCAACTAGTCTCTTTATTATCTGATAATCATGACCTAGTCATATTATCCCGACGGTTGCAACCTTTTAGAGAACCAGTTATGTCCATGTGTGACAATTTCTCCATATGACTGAAGTGATACTTCGTCTTGACATCACATCCAATACACTACGATTCTCAATAAACCCAGAAGAGGCGTACACAGAACCTGGTAAAGTCCTGGACGACCAAAACCAAAGCGTATTGATTGTCGCAAGTACTAGCGATGCAAGTCTCAGGTTAAGACAAAATACACCTACCCTGATGCGGATTCCCATAGACACATAGTCATACTACCAATGGGATTCCGCGGGGTCTATCCAGAGCGAAGCTGTTTTCCGTACCATCGGTAAAACACAACCTCCTATCACACTTGCATAAGTATCCAATACTTAAATACATGAGAATTATGTTGTTACGCTTCCATAACACGCACAAGTGCAATACTAGTCTATTCTGCATTATCGATGACCAGTCTCGATAATACTACGACTAGGGATATTTAATGATTAAACCTTTATGGATTGATACTGTCTCATATCTTATCAATTCGGAACTAATCGTAAGGACTTTCATCATTCGCACATTTAAGTAATCTAATTACGAAATGATAAAAGGCAATTTACATTGCTACATAATTAATTTGTACAAAAACACAATGTCTTTTACAAATAGTGACGATATGGGTCATAATTGTCCAACAAAGACATCTCATTATAGATCGAGGCATCAGAATACCTGCGAGTCCATCAATTACTATAACAGAGATCGATGCATCTCGGACCGATCAAGGCATCAGAAGACTTAGGAGTCCATCAATTATTATAGTATAGATCGAGGCATCTCGAACCGGTCAAAGCATTGGGAGACCTGATGGTCCATCAAATATTATAGTAGAGATCGAGGCATCTCACTATCAAATGAGGCATCGAGAGACCTGCGGGTCTATCAATCACTACAGCAGAGATTGAGGTATCTCATACCCATCGAGGCATTGGGAGACCTGCGGGTCCATCAATCACTACAGTAGAGATTGAATCATCTAAAACCGATTGAGGCATCAAGGGACCTGATGTTCCACTTATCCATGGCCTACTATAAAAATTAGGTGAGCCCGATAAGGCCCAGTAAACCAGGTACATAAAAATGAATACAAGACTTCAATAGGCATGTCACAGTCACAAAATTCACAAGCCTACCAAAATGGGAGAGACTGTAGACATTATATATTTATGCATTGCCCCATGGGGACACCTTCTGAAAATTGGGGAATTACAATGATGAATGTTAGAAAGGAAATGAACTCCAAGGAACACAATCAAAAGCCAGCCGATAATCACCTATGTTTGGCCCACCTTATCTCTAGCCTGAAAAGCAGGTCGGACATGCCTTGGAAACCCTAAATCCGTCCGGACATGATACCGTTGTTAGTGAATTAGCAGATTATCAATTACTGAAGTTTAGGAATTTAATTGTCTCCGGCCGGACATATAATTCAAATTGTATGGCTGGATAGACATGTATCGAGCTATCAGAACACGTGTAAAATTAAATTAGTTGGAATCACGGGCTTGATTACATCCGGCTAGATATACATCCCAAACCCTAAATGTGGTCGGACATTGTTCGAGTTGTATTTGAAGTTTTGATTACCAATCACTCGGGATAGATTGAAGGGGGATGAACGATTTTTCTCCCTCTTCCATCCTCAGCCCCCTCCGTTTCACTATAAAATGGGGGACTTTTTGAGTGTTGGAGCCTAATAAGAAAAAAAACTAAGAAAAAACTACCTTCCATTGGAGTACCGTACGTTCCGGTACAGATCCAGCAGAGACCTGACGATCAGAATCGTGTTAAGAGACTAGCTACATTGAAAAAATGTACGACCTGATGGCACCCTATTTAATATTTATACGCATATGATATTCTAGTTTTGACATCCGATCGGACCTACACTACGTCCTGTCGAAGATTCACACACATCTGTACGGCCATAAGCATGTCATGCCTCTTATATTGCTTTCTGGAATGTATGTTTATGTAGTGTAATCTCATATGGTTGTGCTATGCGGATCATGTTTATTTATCTCGTCAATATCAGTATGCATGTTACTGTTTTCCTTTGTTTATTATTATTCTAAGCATGATTTTATATTTCATACATTATGATCTACAAGTTATATTTGGCCTGATTTATTACAAGTCCGATCGGACATGATTTATATCCAATCGTATGATCCAGTGGTACACGGGATGGAAACCCGGATGTAAGTCTCATAGCCGATTTCGAATGGATGGTAGTATGGTTCGCACTTGGAATATAACTTCATGTGCTAGTAGGGGTGGCCATTTCGTGATGAATGTATCTTAAATGCTCATTTACTGTTTCTGTATTTGCATGTGAATGTTTCTGCATTTCTGGACTACGCAGTATGTCCAGCCTGACTCTGTCCAAGTCCGGTCGGACATAAACAATTATATCCGGTAAAGCCTCTCTAAGGCCAGGCCCACCTAATGTATGTTTCAGTTTGTTTAATTATTTCTTTATCGTTACTGAAATTGTTAGTGTCTCATTGTTCGTAATACTTTCCCTTATTATTTATCATGTTATTTTATCTGTTGTTATTGTGATTCTGTGTTTCTGAGTCGCAGATTATATCAGGCCAGTCCTCCATTAAATTTTTTCGGACTTTGAAGGTTATATTCGGCCTACTATGGTCATGTCGGGCCGGCCTCTTCGAGGCCACGCCTATGTGATGCTTGTCCAAACCTATTCCATTACTACTATATTAATGTTGTAATAATTTATGGACATTTATTTTATTTACTATCTTTATAATTCATGTTTGCATTTTATGTGTTACTTTAAATCGCTTTTGGGTGTAAAATTGCATTATAAGATGTGAATATACCTCCTTTAAGCATAAATATTATTCTGACATCGGTAAGGGACCATTCCGAACCCAAACGGATTTAAGGTCAGACCTTGCGAGGGGTCTAGCGCAGCCTTAAATCATTCCCGGTGTCTCATACCAAGTGAAGGCTCCCTTATTCTCTGGTTAGTCTCCCACGAGACTAACTGTACTCTTTATAGTGTAGTGGTCACCGACGTCATATGCATAACGGTAAACCCACTTCGCTTCAACATGAAGTAGATCTCCAAGGGTGATAACTCATATAGATCAAGTAGGAGGGAAGACTCGAGAGCTGAACGCAGTCGTGAGGCATTCCAGGTGACTTTGGAAGGCTGAATTCTCTGCTCGAATGGCGGCATTCTCATGTTTGAGTTCCTTCAACTTCGCCGTGTTCTCCCTCAGTTTCTTTATGATTACGGCGAGCTGATCAGGAATGTTGGTTAGAGCATTTTTAAAATCCATCTGCTTTTTGGAAAGTTCGATGAATGGTCTCTGATTTACTTTGAATTGCTAGGGCCCCATGGCGAGCTCCAAATTGTTGACAGTGAATTACGCGTTCACTCCACAATTGATAGTTGATCAGAAATGGGCATCATCAATCGATAAAAATAAAGACAGATGAAACCCAGAGTGACTGACTACCGGTGTGGCAGTTTCTGTAAACACTTTAACACTCAAGTTGGTGGTGGTCACAATGGTCTGAAAGAAAACAAGGCAAGAGAGATACTTCATACCTGTAACACCCTGCCAGAGGCAGGATGCTACCAACATGAGACAGGAGTGGCCCATCTCCATAAACCTCTAAATTTATGAAAATCCGACATGATGTATCCTAAAATCGGACAACCTGGATTTCAGTCCAGTATCAAAACGAACCTGAAATAAATATCATATATAATAATGGACCACAGGTCTACACCAACCCATCAAAATCACCACCTAAGGGCTCCGTGCCCATATCATCTATCAATACTCAATGGCTCTGCCACCACATCACAAGAAATTAATACATTTACTCAATATTTACAAACAACGTGCTCAGTACAAAAAATATAGATTAATCCCAAATCCAACACTTTCTAAAGCTTATCCCAGGACACTTGGGAGGGTGACTACCATTTGGGTGATCCGCGTCTCGATCATGACATCCAAAACTGAAGTGGTTGACCCACCCGGAAGCCAACCTGCAAAACTAGCAAATTGATTTGGTGTGAGTTTTAAAAACTAAGTAAGTAACCATGCTAGTATTACAGTAAACAAGTCAAACATATCCACATATTAATCGAATTACTAAATTGGTATAAGTTCGAAATTATTATCTTGTTATTATCCTTTATTCTTAACCCACGTCAAATTTTCATATTAACATGTCTACACGTGTGTCAATCTCATAGCTAATGTTCAAAGCACACAAAGCAAAGCTCAAATATCATAAAGTATATCGTTAACATCAATCTCACTTCAATCACATGAAACATGAAGTCATATATCTACCATTTATCACAAATATCTATATTTGAAATATCATCAAATCGACAAGTTAAACAAACTTTCTTCATTTGAAACAAACTCTTTCAATTCAATGCAAACTTCCTCAATGGCTTAACATTCAGGATTCATATGCATTTACACATACCGTGGCACACCTCTCTTATATACATATAAAAATAATTCCCAAGTTTGCACATATACATACACACCAATACAACTTAACAAATATGCTTTATAACATCTAATACTTACATTAGCTTTCAAATTCATTCATTCATTCATTTCACATAAGCATACACTATCAATAAATTCTACGAGTTCTACCATACACACATACACACAGTCACACACATAATCATCATGCAACAAACCATGAAGCACACATAATAATAATTACATCAAAGAACATACCATCAAACAATACATATATATGGTTGGCTTACTCATACAATGCTCGTACGAGAATCATTACATATTTTAGAATAGGTATGAGATGAATTCCATCTGAACGGATTCCTAACTAGCTCGACTACTATACCACGAAATCATCAACAAATTAAACCTATATTCATGCATACATATCCCGACACACTAAACCCATTCCTCAACTTCTTAGACACAAACACATTCATAACAAACAATCTAAAACATCATTCAAACACTCACATATATACATATGTTACAAACATACGAATATACGTATTACTTCGAATTCATAACATAGCCTTTATCAATATTCATGTCTTAACATCATATACATATACGAATACATGTTCATATACTTATATATTTCCATATTCATTTATATACATGTGTTAATATCGATACAGGTTTATACTTCTACATACATCCATACATACACAAACCATTATGAGTCCATGCAGTTACATGCATCAATACATACATGTAGCCATTAAACTCACCAATCTTTTCAAAATACATATCATAACATTATCCTTGAACATTCCACTTCAAAACACATCAATACATATAAACATACATTATAATCATCAAACTACTCACTTCATATCATAGCAATAACAAAATGAACAATTCGAGAACTCATCGCATGGGTTACTTACCTCGCTTTGTGAGCACTCCAGGTGATAGTCACATCTGTCAAAATAAATGATGAAATACCGTCAGAAACACGACTTACGGAATTCTCGACTAAAATACAATAAAATCTGGGATCTTTCCGGAACAACCAAATCAAGTCCGTTTTCAATATTTCAGTTCCAATAATCTTAAAATACCATTACAAACTATTTCAAGCCACTAGTTCACCTAAATTCTCGGTTTACGTATTTTTGAAAAAAACTTCTGAAAAAATTTCACAAACGCTACATAAGGGTCCCGAACCGTCCGAACCTACCCGGATTTATCCCAACATGTTAATAATATCATAAATAACTCGTAACTATCATCAAAACCAAAACACATATTTATACGCAAAAATTCACTTTTACCGAAAACTTACATATTCTATCGGATCAATCAAACTCGTTCCGTTTTCACTCGAATACTATCGAATGCTCATATTCAATATATTAACATTCAAATAATTCAATTTATATCATCACGCTACTCTACGAAGCTACTGGATACATCCGAATATTTAGCGAAAAATATGAAATTTGTGACTTTTTACCGGGAGGTCTTACTGAGATTTCAAGGGCATATACGGACTCCAAACGATCCCACGAACGCGCTGGAATCGACGGAATTTCGATCGGAGCTACTGTTCACCAGAGGTCACTATTCATCTGAATCTTCCTCTCTCGTTTCATGTGCAACCGAGTATGGATCGGAAAAATCATCACTGCCATCTTATAGTACTCTCCGAGAGCTTCGATTTGGCGGATGGCTCGGGCCGTGAAATGAAGCGACGAGCTAGGATCGAGAAACCCGGGCTTGAGTATTCTCTCCTCTATTTCCCGCCGTTACCGACGTTTCTAGTGTTGTCGCCGGCCACCGTTAGACGCAGGGTGGCCAGACGCTTCCTCGGGCGCCGTCTCGATGGCCGGCCATGGCCGGCTGGTCACCGACGCACCCAAGCCGTCGCTGGTTCAGTTTGAGACGGGGGGTCATTTGGGTGATTAGGGTACCTTTTGATTTCTTTGCAATTTTCGAAACTTTAGGGTATTTATAATAAAGTTTCTGAAATTTACATTCAGACCCCCGAAAAATATAATTAGGTCCCTACCATAGAATATTCTCGAAAATTCAAAATTTTGAAGCCCTTCTGATGTAAATTTTGAAAAGTGTTCAACGTGAAAGTTATTCGTCTCGGAAAATTGAGTCTGATGGTTCAAGAAACAGCACAATAGAAGTTTTTTTGAAATTTTTATAGCCGAAATAAGAATCTTTTACGCGTAGAACAATGTAAACAGGAATCGCGTAACCGGTTCTCGAAACCACGTATTTTCCAACGTGACGAAACTTAGCTTAACAATATTTCCACCTATTTTCCAACACATGAAGTCTAAGTTTTGAATACCATCCATTTCCAAACCTTTCACTTTGATTCGAAAACTTTCTCGTAATGTTTCGAAAAAAACCTAGGATATTACATCCTCCTCTCCTTATAAAAATTTCGTCCTCAAAGTTTCTCCATCCTTATGTCCAACTATTCAGAATAGAACACACGTACGTTACAATCTTATCCATATTCGGGAATCCTCTCACTTTACACATTTTCAAAGGTCACGTATTTCATACATCACTACCACTCATGCTATTTTAAAACAAAACGCATCGAATCAAACATTTTGTGCCACAATCAAATCAAACTTGTCATTTCAATCCATATTCATTCATAGAAACTTGCTTTGCCATTTCGAATTCATCCACCAACAAAAACCAAAAGTCGAACAAGGATTCTATGTAGCCAATCACATACATTATCCAAAACGAGGAACATAGCACATGTTTTTATTTTTATTTTTTTGCTCGCAATCCAACACAGCATCAAAACGAAAACTTAACACTAATTTTATACTATCTATATCATCCATAATAAAAAATGGGTCGCATTCATTTTGCTTCATGTTATTCCATATCATATATGTAAATGACATCAATACTAACTCTACATACGTACATATCGAATAGCGCATACAACATTGTATTACTGACCACATATCACACATAACCATCACTATACCAATAAGATCCATGTCAAACTATAAACTTACATATGTTGGATAGTTATGACCCATAGCGTCACTATTTGTACAAATCATGGTGTTGTTGTACAAATTAACTATGTGACAAAGGAAATTGCTCTTTTATCATTTGTGATTAGATCACCAAGATGTATAAATGATAGAAGGTCTATATGATTAGTTTCGGATTGATAAGATATGAGACAGTATAAATCCATAAAGGTTTAATCATTAAATATCCCTAGTCGTAGTATTATCGAGATTGGACATCGATAATGCGGAATAAACTAGTATTACACTTGTGCGCGTGTGAGGGCATAACGGCATAGTTCTCATATATTTTGGTATATGATACTCATGCAAGTGCAGTAGGAGGTTGTGTTTTACCGATGGTACGGAAAATAGCTTCGCTCTGGATAGACCCCTCGGAATTCCATTGGTAGTATTATTATGTGTCTATGGAAGTCCGAATCAGGGTAGGTGTATTTGGTCTTAACCTGAGACTTGCACCGCTAATACTTGCGACAATCAATGTACTTTGGTTTTGGTCGTCCAGGTCTTTAACAGGTTCTGTGTACGCCTCTTCTGGGTATATTGAGAATCGTAGTGTATTAGGTGTGATGTCGAGATGGAAGTATCACTCCAGTAATAGTGGAGATGATGATCACGTAGGATACGGAACTCGTTTTCTTATATGATGCAGCTATCGGGATATTATGACTAGGTCATGTTTATCTGATTATAGAGACTAGTTACTAGAGATCTGATATGTGCTTTGTACGGGGCAGACACATTTCCAGCCACAGGCCTTGCACGTGACATCCGATTCTGGATCGAAATACGTAATACTACGTATACTACGCCTGATATAGATCACATATTCCTGTAAGGATATTTCTGGAGAATTGGGTAGGCATGGAGCTTTGCTAGAAGCCAGCCTTGTCTTGTAAATCGGTATAAACGTAGTACTAGGTACTTACGTGTTCGGATAGTCCGACGACCGGATTCACTGCTAACATATCCGGGGATCTCATGGGTCGCTTCCCGAAGATTCACCGATGACGTATGACTCGCACTTTATTAATCTAGGATTAATTAATGATGAGAGAGAAAATTAATCTGGGATTAATTGCGGAGATATTTTATCTGGGATAAAATATTATTTAAAGAGAGAGAATGATTAATTTGGAATTAATCGATAAAATAATATATTCGATATATTATACGAAATTGGATTTCGACGCGGAATTGAAATTAGATTTTAATTCGGGCGAACGAGTTAATTTAGAATTAATTCATTAGCGACGTGAATAGTAATTTTGCTAGGCAAAGTTATTTAATTAAATTAGATTTAATTTCGTCGCAATGGAAAATTCGTTAATTTGGAATTAGCGAACCCGAGCCCGAGAGTGTTTGCGGACGCACTCGCATTTCGAATTCAAGTGCGGCCAAAAGTCACATCAAGCGTCAAATCACTAATCAATCAATTGATGTGATGTCTAGTCACTTTGAGTGATTGACAACTTGTCACTTGATTGATTGATGGAGGTGGTTGGATGGCTTTAATGCCATTTACCAAATTTTGAATTTGGTATATCTTTATTTGTTTTTTGAAAACAAAACCAACAAAACACATTTACTCTTCTCTCTTTCCTCTTCCCTCTCTCACGCCCAAGGGGCTGAATTTTCTTCTTCTCTTCACTAGTTTTGCCGTGAATGGCAAAGAGAAACTAAGGAATTTTTGTGGCCAAAATTCCTAGGTGCTAGCACACTTCCGGAGTCTTGCAAAGGTGATAGGGAACCGCACTTGTGAGCATGGAATCACACAAAGCTTGGAGCTTGGAGGGATCACCATTGCCGAATTCTTGGAGGATAAAAACAGCAGCAAAAAAGTGAGCTTCAAAGGGCTTAAAGAGTTTTTGTTGTTCGTCGCATCGCTCAACCGCTCAATGTAAGTATTCTGCAACTTCTTTGAGTATTCGCACATGAGTTTTATTGCTTGAAAACGATCCCGGTTAGACCGTAGAAACCCAACAATGGTATCAGAGCGATGTTGAGCATGAAACTTGAATTTAGGGTTAAAATTGGGTAAATTGATTTTGAGCATGATTTGATAAAATTACTTGATTGTGTATGCTTAAATGATGTTTAATTGAAGTTGGATGTGATCAATTTCATGAAAGTTGATTTGGAACAATTTTCCCCAAAATGTGAGGCTTGGCCGAATACACTATTGCCCTAAATGTCTTGGTATTTTTTGTTTGTTTGATCATTGGATGACTTGAAACAATTGGGTAATGTTGATTTAAGATTCAATTGGATTGGATTTAAAATTGGACATAAAATACCCTAATTGCCGAGACAAAGAAATCATGAAATGGGTTTGATTTTTGATCAATTGTGTTGGACACTAATTGTTGATAATGTGCATAATTAATTAGGCTAATTGATATTTTGGAAATATTGATTTGGGTAATTAATTATGGCAATACACTTTGGTTAATTAGATTATAAAATTTGGAATTTTGATAATTTAATTAATTGGGCTTATTTTGGAAATTGGGCTTAAAAGTTGTAATTGGGCTTTAATGGGCTTGGTTGTACCAAGATGGGTTTAGGCTAAATTGGTTGGATCCAATTGGGCCCAAAACCATATCCATAAAGTCCAATTATGACTAATGGACCTTTAATATTTAATTGGGCCTAATGGGCCTAAATTGGTTTCTTGACAAATAAGGGTGATTCCTTTAAATGGGCTTTAGTCTTTGGGTTTGACCCAAGTTGACCAAAAGTCCATGCCTTAAGAAATTAATTGAAAGCCCATTGGACTTTAATTAAATTAACATTGGATGTTAATCGGGCTTTGAGACCCGTAACGATTAGATTTGGAATCTAAGTCGCAAAGGTTTATTAATAAAGTGTAATATTTAATTTGGAATTAAATAGTGAATTAGTATTAAATACATATTAAATTGGATTTAATGTTGTAGTTTAATTTAATTCAAGAATTCGTACTTTGAGTACTTATTCGCAAAACGAGTTTGACTCGCACAAAATAAAATCGTTGTTTGAACATTGGATGGTCATTAATTATCAGATTAATTAATTCGATTAGATTAATTGATAACATGCTTGTGTGAATACATGGTTGCGATGCATGAATAATGTATATCGGATGGATATTAGATGGGTGGGGCAATTTTGGAAATTATTGTAATAAATTTAGAATTTATTAATTGGACCTGTGTGTCCAGCCTATTACCTCCTTACTCTATGTATTTCTCTTCTCACCTATTCCCCTCAATGTAAATGAGGTTTCTTTAGAAGTGTTATGTAACAGGTAGAAGTAATATTTGTGCTAGCGGGAGAGAGAAAAGAGAGAGATTTGTTCTAGGAACAATGTGTAAAGTATCCATCCGTATATCATTATTAATTCATTTATATGCGCCTTATTATGTGTTTAAAATGCATGTTTAAGGGTATATGATGATGAGACCTTAACAAAGATAATAAATTGGTTGCCAATTGCACGCGAAAAACCCTCAACATCATATTAAGTGTTTTTCCTTCCATTGAGTGATTCTTACTCAAGATCTAAGACTGGCATTGGTTTGTTGGCCAAAGTCAAGGCCTTTGTCCGTCGAGGATGTGTTTGAATCATGAAGGCTTTGTTCCATATCGGTGTCTTGTCCAAGTTGTGATTTGTTGGCCAAATTCAAGATCACTTCTTGTCCATCGACATTGATTACGAAGATTTCCAAGGTCAATGGGTTCCGCTTAACTAGGATCACTAAGTTTGTTGTGCCAAAGCCAAGGCTTAGTTGATTCAGAGGAAAAAGGTTAGGCAATATATTGGATATATTGGCATAAATAAGATATATGTTTCGGACTTGGACGTCCACCTACTGGATCTAGGAATTGGATTGGATCCAATTGATCTTAGAGATCTACCTAGTTAATTATCATACAATTTGTTGGCCAAAGTCAAGATTGTGTTTAATTTAACGGGATCCTAGCCCACTAGGAAACAAGGTTTCTCGAGTACTCCACAGAGGGTTAGAGGCTCGCCGAAAAATAGTGGGAGGCAAGTATTAAATTTGAATATTCGTTTAATTACTTTCCATACCCACTCATACAAATATTTCGTCAAATAAATTAATATTTTAGTTGGACTAATAATTAATGTTGTTTTAAAACAGTTGGACTGTATTCAAACTATTTCATTTATAGTTGATTATATAATTGGATTATAGTAATCAATATAATTGAATTTAATCAATTAAATTATAGTTGATTATATAGTTAGACTATAGTAACCATTATAATGAATAGTACCTAAAATCGTTGATTGAATAATTGGACTATAGCAATCAAGATAAAATTGAAAGATTAGTGTTTAAAACATAATCCTGGGGAAAATATATTTAAACGACTTTAATTTTCAAATTGGGAATAAAGTTTCATGATGGTCCTGGAAACTAATAAGTTACTTTATTTGATAAAATAACATATTAGGCCTAAGCCCGGAGTTAAGCAAATAGTAGAGCATGATATTTGGAATATTCATGTGATGATAACTTTAGTGCTTAATCTATTATGCTTGCCAAATAGACTCATTAATTTCCTATTCAGAACTAAGGATTAGATCCTTATAGTATGATAATGAAATTGAAGGATCTTCATAGATCTATACTTAGATCTTTGAAGTACTAGATTGCAATAGTAAACTCTTTGAGAGTTAATGGCTATACTCAAGGAGTCAAAGCCAAAGTTTGCAATAAGGCAAGAACGCAAGGCGTATCTTACTTCGATATTCTAGAAGGCCAAGGCTTGGCCAAAGGCTTCTGGGGTATGGAAATGGGCAAAGGCAAAATCATTAAAATCTTCTGGGAAGACAAAGGACATATCCCAAAATGTCTGCCTAAACTGTGGCAAACGGGATCACGGAAGCGTGATTACCGTATGGACAAGACAGACATGAAGGAATTGAAGACGGTGCAAAGCTCCGACTTCAATATATTTGTCATAAAAATGTTCACTACTAGTATTAAAATTGGATTTTAGATACTGAGTGTGGTACATAAATATGTACTGGTGTGCAGAATCTGCTGAGACTAGGATACTGACTTCAGTGGAGATTAATCTGCGAATTGAAAATGGGACGAAAGTCGCTGTTTTAACCTTAGATACCTAAGTTTAGGAACTACCCTTCGGGTATGTACTTAAATTAGGAAACTGTTCTAATGTAACTAGTTTGACTAGAAACATTATCTCTATATCAGGTTTTAACCCGTTGCGGGTATACCTTTATATTCTAGAACACTAAAGTGTTTCATTATATAAAGATGATATTGAGATAAACACATTAGATGTGAACAACAGTGTTTATATTTTGAATATAAAATAATCTCAAATATATAACATGACAAACAAATAGCTCAAACTGAGTAAATCAGTTGAAACTTAATTGTGGCATTGTTGTCTGGGACACAATTTAAACAAGACTCGTATATCCACACTTTTGAAGAGTGGGTACTAGGACAAATTTGATTCTATTCAAATAATGTCTACGAATCTAGTTTATTGGGCAAAGTGCCTAAAACACATTTACTTGGTAAAAGTGCAAATGCCACCGATCTGTTAGCCCTTATTCATAGTGACGTAGGTGGGCCCATATCTAGCTAGGCTAGAGGTGGATATGAATATTTCGTGACCTTTACGGATGTGGCATCGCGTTATGGTTATGTGTTTCTTTTTAAACATAAATCAGAAACTTGTATAGTTTCGACACGAAATAAACAAACAGATCGGCTAAAGTATTAAATCGTCATGGTTAAATCATGATGAAAATACTTAAGCAATAAGTTTCTCAATACTTGAAAGAGTATAGTATTCTTTCAATGAGGACTCCTCCCGGAACACGTCAATTTGACGGTGTGTCCGAACGGAGAAACCGAATTTTGTTGGACATGATAAGGTTAATCATGAGTCGCTCTGAGCTACCATTTCCTTCAATAGATACGCATAAACAGTGCATAACATATTTAGAATAAGGTTCCATAAAAATCTGTTTGACAGACTTCATATTAGATATGAACAGGAAAGAAACTGGGTTTTCTCATTTCTGAAGATTTGGATATGCTAGGCATATATTTCGATGATACCAAACTAAAACCCAAATTGGATAAGTGTCAATTATAGGTTATCCTATGGATACCAAAGTATAGTTGTAGGCACTGCATTTTTCATAAGTCCCTATGATGAGTCTAATTTGGAGACACTACCTTTTAAGTCACGGAAGTCGTGGGAAATGGACGTCGGAAGGGAAAATTCAGAGCGAGCATGTCATCAGATTCATTTCACAAGTTAACTGTTTTTCGTTCGTGCTGCGTTCGTGGCCACGTTCGAACGATTGCGGGCGTTCGTGTAGCATTCGAATAAGCGTTCGAACGGTGTTGGTATTTCTGGTTTTGCTGCTAGCCTTACACCCAAGCCCAATTAGCCCACTAAAGCCCATAAAACACATCCAAATTAATAAAACACATATTTAACACATGGGGAATTAAATAAAATCTAAAAATCACATATCAAATTAAAATAAATATCAAATAAAATCATGCCTAAATAAAATCAATCAACAAATATTATATGCCTAAACAACACAAATTAAATATATTGAATTCCTAGTTTGAACTATTTTTTCCCCCCTCAATCTTAGGATTTCCTTGTTTGACACCAAATAAATCCCCCTTAAATGCCAAATCCATTTCCTTGTCAAGCAAAGATTTAACCCTAGCCCTTTGCTTATAAAAGAAACCAAATTCCAACACTTCCCTCTCCTAGTTCATTCACACAAGAAACACCCAAGCTCATTGACACAACTCTCCCTCACTCTCAATAACCGAAAATCACAAATCAAAGAACCCACATTGCCTTGACCAAAACACATCCTGAACAGCCCCCTTACCTCACCAAAATAGCCCCCGAACCACACCATAACACCATCGAAAATCACACCCAAACAACAGCCCAAATACACCAAGAACAGTAGCCTAAATACAGCAAAGGTATTGACCATAAAACATCACCGAAAGAGCAGCGAAATACAGTAAAAATAGTAGCAAAACAGGGAGAACGACGACTCAAAACAGTGAGACAACGAACGAGAGCAGTGAACCAGTGAACCAGAGGAGTTGCGGAGTGTTAGCCCTTCAGACGATCGTGTACCGTACATCCGAGAGGTGATTTAAAAGGTTAGACCTGAGGGCACTTTTACTATTTATTGTCATTCGTTTTTTTAATTGTTTTATTCACATGAGAGTCGTTTGTGGATGCATGATTGTGGCCCTTGAATGAATGAAAAATGTGTCACCTCTCGTGGTATATAGGATGGAAACCCGGACATAAATTTCATAGCTGATCCCGAATGGACGGTAGTATGATTTGTACTCGGGATACAACTCTATGTACCACTTGAGTACACGGCACATACTTTATTTTATCTTGATTTTTTTATTGTCGTCATTTATTTTCTGCATCTTATTTGTTTGAGTTATGATGAGATAAAGCGCATGGGCTTAGTAAGTGCGATTAAAGGTCCTCTATTTTGAGAGGTTAAAATCCTTTACCACGATGGTTTGCCGCGCCAGATAATGTATATTCAATTGGATATGAGATATATTCAATCGGATACACGAAGTCCGATATTGTTGTCTTTACTTTTTATATATGTCTTGTGTTGTTTGCGCATGTGCTTAGTAAGTGCGATTAAAGGTCCTCTATTTTGAGAGATTAAAATCCTTTACCACGATGCTTTGCTGCACCGGATGATGTATAGTCGGTTGAATGTGAGATATGTTCAATCGGGTATACGAAGTCCGATATTGTTGTCTTTATTTTTATATGCATTATGATGTGATGCGCATGGGCTTAGTAAGTTGGATTAAAGGTCCTCTATTTTGAGAGGTTAAAGAACCTTCACCACGATACTTCGCCGCGCCTTTTATTTCATTATTCGCTTTTCTCCGTATGTCATCTTCTTGCATAATCATGCATCATGTTGCAATGCAATGGGCTCATCGAGTTGGATTAAAGGTCCTCCATCTTGAGGGATAAAAAGCATAAGGGCTACCTTTGCCACAACGATTTGCCGCGCCTTTTAGCCCTTTATTATTGATTAGGTGTCATCTATTCATCCGTTCATGTATGTGTCATTTTGTTTACTGTATTTTGGGGGTCACTACTGTAACCCCATTCGAACGCGTTTCCGAACGCCATACGAACGTGAGCAATCTGTTTCATTTCCGTTCGAACGCATTTATGAACGCTACTCGAATGTGAACCTTTTGTTTACCATTCGAACGCGTTTATGAACGCTACTCGAACATGCATGCATTTGTTTCATCAGGTCTGGTCCCGTTTGAACGCGTTATCAAACGCCATACGAACGAGAACCTTCTGTTTACCGTTCGAACGTGTTTTCGAACGCTACACGAACGCGCATACACTGAACTGAGTCATCTTCATCATATTTTATGCATAATTGCCCCTATTGGTTATCCCTTTGTATTACGAACCTGATTGCTTCTCTTTAATATGCATGCTTGTATAATTATTGCATGTTTGCGCTTCCATGATTATCAATGCAATGTGTTTGTGAAATTATGCGTTTGCCATCATTCTGATTCAATTTTATGCATGCTTGTATGATCATTGTTTGCTTGCGTTTCCGTATCCATGAATATAATGTGCTTATGAATTTGCATGCTTGCCGTATTTCAATTTACTTTTATGCATGCAAATTCGGACATATATTATATGCAAATAGGTTTTATGCAAATATGAAAATGTGTTACATGTGAACTTAGATGAACTTTTGATGTATGCATGCGAACTTAGGAGTAAAATTATCCTTGGAAATATGTTGCTTAGGCTTAGTTTAATTGTTGCACAAATCATTTATTACAAGTGACATAAGTAAGGGACCATTCCGAACCCAATGGTTTGAGGTCTTCCCTTGCGAGGGGTGAGTGCGGCCTTAAATCTTTGTCCCGGTTCACACCGGGTGGCGACTCCATTATTCTCTAGTTTAGTCCCCCGCGGGCTACTTCGTACTCCCAACTAGGCCGCGAGCCTAGAACAGCATGCGTCGCCCAGTTTCTGTGTCCCACAGTCTGGCAACTCCACTGGGGATAGAGAATCGGCCCTGAAATAATGTCTTGTAATGTTTGGATTTGTGCTTTAATTAACCGAGTCTACAGTGGGTAAAATGGGGGTTTGATCAAAGACATTTTAAGGCTAGGTAATGGTTTGGTGTCTTCCTTCATTCACTACCTTTCTGTAGGGAAAAGCTGTGAGGCACCTAGATAATCATTTACTTGTAGACTATTGTGATGGACTAATTGGAGGACCCGTTGTTTATTCCTGTCACCAAGCAATAAGAGCCTAAGAGGCTAGGGTACTTAAGTGAGCCTCGCTCCACCCTCCCTCTGGGGAATCTACAATGGGAAATCCATCTGACAGTCAGTCACACACCATGACTCGTTGGCACGTACTGTAAGGTATAAAAAATGTGAGCTCACTTGGTCGCTCAAACCCTTGAGTGGGGAGACCTAGTTGTGGGCAATCCTTCACCAGCGAGAGTCTTTGCCTACACTCCCGCAAACCCACACGTAGACCGGGGTTGTATGGCCTATAGCAACTATTTCCTTGTGCTTGTGGACCATCCTCATTTGGATGCAGTTGGACTTCTTGTCAGAAATGCGAACTTGTTGGGCCATTTAAACTGGGACGAGTTCGTATCCTATGACAATTGGGTCAAAAGCTTCTGAAATATTGATGGGCCACTCCATAGAAATTATCTATGTATGCTTGTGTTTGGGAACATTGTCGTTTGGATCCATGCGGACCTTTTGTCATGAAGTATGGGCTTGTTGGGCCATTTAAACTGGGACAAGAACGTATCTTATGATGATTGGGCCAAAAACTTCTAAACGCCAATGGGCCATTATATGTTCGTGTTTAGGAACATTATCATTTGGATACAGTTGGACTTCTTGCCATGAGATGTGAACTTGTAGGGCCATTTAAACTGGGACGAGTTGACATATGACAGTTAGCCCAAAAGCTTCTAAAATGTTGATGGGCCGATTTGTGTGAAAATTTTAATGAGTTGATATATTCCCTAAATCGCACGCATCTCATGCACCTCATGAATACATGCATCATGCTAACCATTGTGTTCTGAAAGCCATCTTAGATTCCTGTTGGGTTAGGGAAGAGGGAAGACTCACCAAGAGGCCAATAACGGATATGAGTACATCCGATAACGAGGTATCCCGGATAGATCAGTTGGAAAATGGTTTCGTCAAAATTACCGCAAGCCTTGACTACTGCAATGGCAGATATGGCTGTGCCCCGTACTGGGGGAAACTCTGAGAATGTAAGACGTGAAGAGCCTCCAAATAGGTTGGGGGATGACATCCCCGCTTTTGATAATGATATGGCCGAATATGCCACGGGAAGAATAGCCTGGTCTCAGGCCGAGATACAGAAACTCCGTGATCAGATGGAGTCAGTTACCAGTAAACTGAAGGGGAAACATGAGGATTTGTTGGATTATGAGGCGTTGACCTTCGAAGAACAGATGACAGCTCCGTTCAAGATGCCTGATATGGCTAAGTTCAACGGGAATGGGGACCCGAGGGTCCATCTGCGGCAATACGTCTCAATGATGAGTTCAGTGGGCCTATCACAGCGCCAAGTCCAAAGATGTTTAGGATGTCACTCGAGGGGGCACCTGTGGTTTGGTATCACAGCCTTGAGAAGAAGGTTAAGGAAGATTGGAGGGAACTAGATGATGCCTTTCTGAAGCAGTATGTTACAGACTTAGAGATCGACCTGTCACTCCGTGATTTGGAGAACACTAAGCAGAAGCCAGAGGAAAGCTTCAAGGAGTATGTGGACCGCTGGAGAAGCCAGCTGCTAAAGATGCAGACAATGCCCTCAGAGAAGGACCAGATAAAGATGATTATTAAGGGTACTAAGCCCTCCATCTATAGCAAGCTGAGGAGAATGACTTCCATGATTGCGGATTTCTGAAAACTGAGGGAAACTGTCATGGACATTGAAGAAGATGAAGCCGAGAACCGGACGTTTTATGGCCAGAATATGAGGAATTTTGGGGGGCATTCTGAGACCAAGCCCTCTACTGCCGAGGTTGCTGCCATCAAAAAACCGGCGTTTCTCCAACCTGGGTAGACCCTTGTCTAAAGTGCTTGAAAAACTGACCAGGCAAGGACTCTTAAAACTCTTGGAATCTAGACCACTCCCAAATCCTCCCCCACCAAGCCTCAATATGAACCGCTACTGCCACTTCCACCAACAACCTGGCCATGACACCGATAGCTATACCCGTCTCCGCCATGAGATCCAAGACTTAATTGACTCCCATAAGATCCATGACCCTGAAAGAGAACAGCCAAACACACACATCAATCCTCTACCAAATTATTGTTGGACAATTATGACCCATAGCGTCACTATTTGTACAGATCACGGTGTTGTTGTACAAATTAACTATGTGACAAAGGAGATTGCACTCTTATCATTTGTGATTAGATCACCTAGATATATAAATGATAGGAGGTCCTTATGATTTGTTCCTAGATTGAGAATGATATGAGACAGTATCAATCCACGAAGGATAAATCATTAAATATCCCTAGTAAGAGTATTATCGAGATTAGACATCGATAAATACGTAAAAGACTAGTATTACACTTGTGCGCGTTGTGATGGCACAACGGCATAGTTCTCGTATATTTGGGTATAGGATACTCATGCAAGTGTAATAGGAGGTTGTGTTTTACCGATGGTACGGGAAACAGCTTCGCTCTGGATAAACCCCGCAGAATCCCATTGGTAGTATTACTATGTGTGTATGGGAGTCTGCAATCAGGGTAGGTGTATTTTGGTCTTAACCTGAGACTTGCACCGATAATACTTGCGACAATCAATATACTTTGGTTGAGGTCGTCCAGGGCTTTAACAGGTTTCTGTGTATGCCAATTCTGGGTATATCGAGAATCATAGTATGTTGGGTGTGATGTCGAGATGATCGTGCAGGGATACAGAACTGGTTCTCTATATAAGGTTGCAACTGTCGTGATAATATGACTTGGTCATGATTATCCGATTTTAAAGAGACTAGTTTCTCGTAATCCGATATATGCTTCGTACGGGGCAGACACTGTACCAGCCCCAGGCCTAGCATGTGATCATCTAATACTGGACAGAAATACGCAATACTACGTATACTACGCCTGATATAGATCCTTTATTCCTGTAAGGATATTTCCGGAGAATTGGGGAGGCATGGCGCTTTGCTAGAGGCCAACCTTGTCTTGTAATTCGGTATAAACGTAGTACGAGGTACTTATGTCTTCGGATAGTCCGACGACCGAATTTACTGCCAACATATCCGGGGATCTCATGGGTCGCTTCCTTAAGATTCACTGATGACGTATGACTCGCACTTTAATTAATCTGGGATTAATAAGATGAGAGAGAAAATTAATCTGACGTATGTTCTTCACTGGTTTTTTTAACATAAAAAACGTGAGCAGTGAAGGGGAAGCAATGCGTTTTTGTGGCAAGAACAAGAGTGCTAGCACACTCCGAGATCAATGCGAAGGTGATAGGGAAGTCCACCCATGAGCCGGGAAACATTCGACGAAGCTTTGAGCTTGACGAAGGACCCAAACGAAGGCCAAAATCAGTAGACTGTCACAGCAGCTCACGTACAAACCAGTTAGCAAAACATAATTTTTGTTCGCTTCCTTCGTTTCTCAACCGCTCGATGTAAGTATTCCGCAACTTCCGTCGTTGTATTCACACATGTTAATGCTTGTTTAATTCGATCTTGGAGACCTAGAATCACTAACAATGGTATCAGAGCTAGTTGAAGCATGAAAAATGTTAGGGTTTAAAATTTGGGTAAACTTGATTTTGAGCATGATTAATGAAATTGGATTGATTAGTATGCTTAAATGTGTTTGAATTAAGGATTGATTGGATCAATTTGTTGAAATTATGTTTGGAACATTTTTCCCCAAATTTCTTACCTTGGCCGAAAATGTGATGCCCTAAATATCTTGGGATTTTTGATTTTTGATTCATTGGATGAGTTGAAATCATTCAGGAATATGATTTAATGTCGATTGTGGAATTAATTGGATTGAATTCGAATCGGACGTAAAATCCCCAAATTGCCGAGTATGTTACAAAGCATGAAATTGGGTAAAATGAATTTGAGCATGCAATTATGAAATTGGATGATTAAGTATGCTTGAATGTGTTTTAATTGATGATTGATTGGATCAATTTGATTAAAAAATGTTTGGAATAATTTTCCCTAATTTTGATGTGTTGGCCGAATAGGAGTATGCCCTAAATCTTGGTAATTTTGTTTTGTTGATCATTGGATGACTTGAAACGATTGAGGATGTTGATTTAATGTTAATTTGGATTTAATTGGATTGAATTCGAAATTGACATAAAATTAGTCCATATTGCCGAGAGTAGTAAAGCATGTAATGGGTTTGATTTTTGTTAAATTGTGTTGGACATGATTTAATAATAATGAGCATGATTAATTGTACAAATTTGGTGTTTTGGAAATATTGATTTGGGTAATTAATAATGCTATACACTTTAGGATTAATTAGATTATGAAATTGGACTTTTATGATTTAATTATTTGGGCCTTAAATTGGATTTGGGCTTGTTATGTTGTAATTGGGCTAATTGGGCTTGGTTGTACCAAGTTAGGTTTAGGCCAAATGGATTGGATCCAATTGGGCCCAAAACCGCCTCCATAAAACCCAAATGCGACTTAATGAACCTTTAAAGTTTAATTGGGCCTAATGGGCCTAAATTGATTTCTGGGCTTACAGGGTAACTCCCGTATTGGACTTTGGTTATTGGGTTTGACCCGAGTTGACCAAAAGTCCACGCCTTAAGAAATTAATTAAAAGCCCATTGGACTTTAATTAAATTAATATTGGATATTAATCGGGCTTTGAGACCCGTTGCGATTAAATTTGGAATTTAAGTCGTAAAAGGTTTATTAATAAAGTGTAGTATTTAATTTGGAATTAAATAGTGAATTAGTATTAAATACATATTAAATTGGATTTAATGTTGTAGTTTAATTTAATTCGAGAATTCGTACTTTGAGTACTTATTCGCAAAACGAGTTTGACTCAAACAAAATCAAATCGTTGTTTGAACATTGGATGATCACTAATTATCAGATTAATTAATTGGATAAGATTGATTGATAACATGCTTGTGTGAATACATGGTTGCGATGCATGAATAATGTATATCGGATTGATATTAGATGGGTGGGGCAATTTTAGAAATTGTTGTAATAAATTTGATTTATTAATTGGACCTACGTCTCCAGCCTTATCACCTCCTTATTCTTTGTATTCTCTTCTCACCTATTCCCCTCAATGTAAATGAGGTTTCTTTAGAAGTGTAGTGTAACGGGTAGAAGTAATAAATGTGCTAGCTGGAGAGAGAAAGGGAGAGATTTGATCTAGGTTCAATGTGTAAAGTATTCATCCGCATATCATTATTATTTTTCATATGCGCTTTATTATGTTTTTAGAATGCATGTTTAAGGGTGTATGATGATGAGACCTTAACCAAGATAATAAATTGGTTGCCAATTTGCACTTGAAAAACCCTCGCATAATATTAAGCGTTTTTCCTTCCATTGAGTGATTCTCACTCCAGATCTAAGACGGCATTGGTTTGTTGGACAAAGTCAAGGAATTTGTCTGTCAAGGATGTGTTTGAATCACGAAGGCTTTGTTACATGTCAGTGTTGTTGGACAATTATGACCCATAGCGTCACTATTTGTACAGATCATTGTGTTGTTGTACAAATTAACTATGTGACAAAGGAGATTGCACTCTTATCATTTGTGATTAGATCACCTAGATGTATAAATGATGAGTTGTCCCTATGATTTGTTCCTGGACAGAGAATGATATGAGACAGTATCAGTCCACGAAGGATAAATCATTAAATATCCCTAGTCAGAGTATTATCGAGATTGGACATCGATAAATACGTAAAAGACTAGTATTACACTTGTGCGCGTTTGTGAGAGCACAACGACATAGTTCTCATATATTTGGGTATAGGATACTCATGCAAGTGTAATAGGAGGTTGTGTTTCACCGATGGTACGGGAAACAGCTTCGCTCTGGATAAGACCCCGCGAAATCTCATTGGTAGTATGACTATGCGTCTATGGGAGTCCGCAATCAGGGTAGGTGTATTTGGTCTTAACCTGAGACTTGCACCGCTAATGCATACGACAATCAATATACTTTGGTTGAGGTCGTCCAGGGCTTTAACCGGTTCTGTGTACGCCGATATTGGGTATATTGAGAATCGTAGTGTGTTGGGTGTGATGTCAAGACGGAAGTGTCACTCCAGTCATTGGAGATGATGGTCACGTAGGATACGGTACTAGTAATCTTAAATGCTGCAGCTATCGGGATAAAATGACAAGGTCAGGTTTATCCGATTATAGAGACTAGTTACCAGACATCTGACATGTGCTTCGTACGGGGCAGACACAATTCCAGCCCCAGGCCTAGCACGTGATCATCCGATGCTGGACAGAAATACGCAATACTACGGTATAGTACGCTTGATATAGATCCTTATTCCTGTAAGGATGTTTCCGGAGAATTGGGTAGGCATGAGCGCTTTGCTAGAGGCCAACCTTGTCTTGTAAATCGGTACAAACGTAGTACTTGGTACTTACGTGTTCGGATAGTCCGACGACCGATTTGACTGCCAACATATCCGGGGATCTCATTGGTCGCTTCCCAAAGATTCACCGATGACGTATAACTCGCACTCTAAATTAATCTTGGATTAATTAGAAGAGAGAAAAAATTAATCTGGGATTAATTGCGGAGATATTTTATCTGGGATAAAATATCAATTAAAGAGAGATAACGATTAATTTGGAATTAATCGAGAAATTAATATATTTGATATATTAAATGAAATTGGATTTCGACGCGGAATTAAAATTAGATTTTAATTCGGGCGAACGAATTAATTTAGAATTAATTCGTTAGCGACGTGAATAATGACTTCGCTAGGCGTAATCATTTAATTACGATGCAACGGAAAATTTGTTAATTTAGAATTAGCGAACCCGAGCCCGAGATTATTTGCGAGCGCATTTGCATTTCGAATTCGAGTGTGGCACGTCAAATCAAGCATCAAATCGGTAGTCGCATCAAGCGTCAAATCACTTGTCACTTTGAGTGATGTGACTTGACAACTTGATGGATTGAGTGATGTGGGTGGTTGGAGGCTTTAATGGTTTGACTTATTAAAGCCAAATTCACATGAAATGCATGTGAAATTCAAATGAGTGTATGTATTACACAAATTTGGAAATTCAACCAACATTCTCTCTCTTTCTTTCATCTTTCTCTTCACGCCCAAAGTGGCTTAATTTTCTGTTTTCTGGTTTCTGAAACCGTGAGTAGTGAGGGGAGCAAGAGTGTGGTTTTGTGGCAAAATCATAAGTGCTAGCACACTTACGAGATATGCGAAGGTGATAGGGAAGCTCACCCATGAGCCGGGAACCGTTCGACGAAGCTTGGAGCTTGACGAATGACCAAAAACGAAGTCAAAACAGTGAGCATTTTGGAGTTTTTGTTGTCTCCGTGTCGCTCAACCGATCGATGTAAGTATTCCGCAACTTCTTCGATGTGTATTTGCAATGTTTTCATGCTTATAATCGATCTGAGACCTAATTAGAAACCAACAATGGCATCAAGAGCCTAGGTTTGAGCATGAAAAATTTTAGGGCTTAAAATTTGGGTAATTTGTTTTCAAGCATGATTTTGTGAAATTGGATGAATGAGTATGCTTAAAACATGTTGAATTGAAGATTGATTGGATCAATTTCATGAAAATTGATTTGGAATAATTTTCCCCAAAATTTGGATGTTGGCCGAATACATTAGGATTTTTGAATTCTTGGAATTTTTTGATTTTGATTCATTGGATGAGTTGGAATCATGTTGGATAATGTTAATTTAAGATTGAATTGGATTGAATTTTGAATTGAGCATATATCCAAAATTCCTTATGTTGGCCGAATGCCTTAAGTCCTAATGGTCTTGGTGATTTTTTGTTTTTTTTCATTGGATGACTTGAATCAATTGGAAATATGGATTTAATGTTAATTTGGATTGATTGGATTGAATTCGGAATTGATATAAAATTCCTTGTATTTGCCGAGACTTTATGGAGCATGTATTGGTTTTATTTTGATGAAATATGTTGGACATGTTTTGTTGATGATTAGCATGATTAATTGTGTATATTGATGTTTTAGAAATGTTAATTTGGGTAATTAATCATGTGATACACTTTGGTAATTAAATTGGAAATTTGAATTTGGTAATTTAATTATTTGGGCCTAATTTTGGAAATTGGACTTTTAAAGTTGTTATTGGGCTTGTTGGGCTTTGTTGTACAAAGTTGGGTTTAGGCAAAATTGGTTGGATCCAATTGGGCCCAAAACTGCTTCCATAAAGCCCAAGTGCGACTAAATGGACTTTAAAGTTTAATTGGGCCTAATGAGCCAAAATTGATTCATGGGCTTATGGGGTAACTCCCGGGTTGGATTTTGGCTATTCGGTTTGACCCGAGTTGACCAAAAATCCATGCCTCAAGAAATCAATTAAAAGCCCATTGGTCTTTAATTAAATTGACGTTGGATGTTAATCGGGTTTTGAGACCCGTAACGATTAAATTTGGAATTTAAGTCGTAAAAGTTCATTATTAAAGTGTAGTATTTAATTTGAAATTAAATAGTGAATTAGAATTGAATGCATATTAAATTGGATTTAATGATGTAGTTTAGTTTAATTCGAGAATTCGTACTTTGAGTACTTATTCGCAAAGACGAGTTTAACTCGCACAAAATCAAATCGTTGTTTGAACATTGGATGATCACTAATTATCAGATTAATTAATTTGATTAGATTGATTGATAACATGCTTGTGTGAATACATGATTGCGATGCATGAATAATGTATATCGGATGGATATTAGATGGGTGGGGCAATTTTGGAAATTGTAATAAATTTAATTTATAAATTGGACTTGCGTGTCCAGCCTTATTACCTCTCATTTCTTTGTATTCTCTTCTCACCTATTCCCCTCAATGTAAATGAGGTTTCTTTAGAAGTGTAGTGTAATGGGTAGAAGCAGATTCTTGTGCTAGCGGGAGAGAGAAAGAGAGAGATTTGATCTAGGATCAATTGTGTAAAGTATACATCCGCATATCATTATTATTTTCATATGCGCTTAATTATGTGTTTAGAATGCATGTTTAAGGGTATGATGATGATGAGACCTTAACAAAGATAATAAATTGGTTGCCAATTTGCACGCGAAAAACCCTCAATTTATATCAAGCGTTTTTCCTTCCATTGAGTGATTCTCACTCAAGATCTAAGATGGCATTGGTTTGTTGGCCAAAGTCAAGGCCTTTGTCTGTCGAAGATGTGTTTGAATCACGAAGGCTTTGTTACATGTCAGTGTCTTGTCCAAGTTGTGGTTTGTTGGCCAAAGTCAAGACCACTTCTTGTCCATCGACATTGATTACGAAGCTTTACATGGTCAATGGGTCGCGCTTGACTGGGATCACTAAGTTTGTTGTGCCAAAGCCAAGGCTTAGTTGATTCAGAGGAAAAAAGGTTAGGTAATACATTAGATGTATTGGCATATATAAGATATATGTTTAGGACTTGGATGTCCGCCTACTGGATCTAGGAATTGGATTGGATCCAATTGATCTTAGAGATCTACCTAGTTAATTATCATATAATTTGTTGGCCAAAGTCAAGATTGTGTGATATTTAACGGGATCCTAGCCCACTAGGAAACACGGTTTCCCGAGTACTCGACAGATGGTTAGAGGCTCGCCAAAAAATAGTGGGAGGCAAGAATTGAATTTGCAATATTCGTTCAATTACTTGCCATACGCGCTCAAACAAATATCAATTCGTCAAATAAATTAAATGTTAGTTGGACTAATATTTAAATTGTTGTTTTAATAAATAGTTGGACTATAATCAAACAATTCATTTATAAGTGATTATATAATTGGATTATGATAATCAATATATTTGATTTAATTGAAATTATAGTTGATTAAATAGTTGGACTATTGTAATCATTATATAAATAGTACCTTAATAATTGATTAAATAGTTGGACTATTAGAATCAAGATATATAACTTGAAAGATTAGTGTTTAAAAATGATCCTGGGGAAAATGTATTAAACGACTTTAATTTTCAAATTGGGAATAAATTTCAGAATGGTTCTGGAAAAATAATAATAAGTTATTTTATTTGATAAAATAATATATTATGCCTAAAGCTAGGAGTTAAGCAAATAAGTGGAACATGATATTTTGGAATATTCATGTAATGATAACTTTAGTGCTTAATCCATTATACTTGTCATAAATCTATGTTTGATTTAAGAAGTATTAAATTGCAATGAATAATTCTTGGAGAATTAATGACTATTCTCAAGGAGATAAAGTCAAACTTTGCAATTAGGCAAGTAGCGCAAGGCGCACTTTACTTCGATATTCTAGAAGGCCAAGGCTTGGCAAAAGGCTTCTGGAGTGTTGAAAAGGGCAAAGGCAAAATCATTATAATCTTTTGGAAAGATAAAAGGACATATCCCATGAAGGAATTGAAGACAGAGCAAGGCTCTGACTTCAAATATGTTTGTCAACATTATGTTCACTACTAGTATTAAAATTAGATTTTAAATACTTAGTGTGGTACATAAATATATATTGATGTTCAGAATCTGATTTGAACAGGATACTGACTTCAATTGAGATTTAATCTGCGATTTGGAAACGGGACGAAAGTCGCTGTTTTAACCGCAGATACCTAAGTTTAGGAACTACCTTCGGGTATGTACTTAAATTAGGAACTGTTATAATGTAACTAGTTTGACTAGATACATTATCTCTATATCAGTGTTTAACCCGTTGCGGGGGTGAACCTTTATATTCTAGAACACTAAAGTGTTTTATTATATAAGATGATATTGAGATAAACACATTAGATGTGAATAACAGAATTTATATTTTGAATATAAATAAATCTCGAATATATATATGACAAACAAATGAATAGCTCAACTGATTTGATCAGATGAAACTTAATTGTGGCATTGTTGTCTGGGACACAATTAAACAAGACTCGTATATCCACACTTTTGAAGAGTGGGTACTCGGACTGATTTGATTCCATTCAAATAAAGTCTACGAATCTAGTTTATTGGGCAAAGTGCCTAAAACACTATTTACTTGGTAAAAGTGTAAATTCCACCTATCTGTTAGCCCTAGTTCATAGTGAAGCAAGTGGGCCCATGTCTAGCTAGGCTAGATGTAGATATGAATATTTCGTGACCTATACGGATGTGGCATCGCGTTATGGTTATATGTTTCTTTTGAAGAAACACAAATCAGAAACTTTTAAGTTTCGACACGAAATAGACAAACAGATCGGCTAAAGTATTAGACCGTCACGGTGAGACCGTAATGGAAAATACTTAAGCAATAAGTTTCTAATATACTTGAAAGAGTAAAGTGTTCTTTCAAAGAGGACTCCCACGGAACACGTCAGTTTGACGGTGTGTCCGAACAGGATAAACTGAATCTTGTTGGACATGATAAGGTTAATAATGAGTCGCTCTGAGCTACCATTTCCTTCAATGGATACACATAAACAGTGCAAGAACTTATTTTGAATAAGGTTCCATTAAAATCTGTTTGACAGATATCATATTAGATATGAACGGGAAAGAAACCCAGTTCTCATTCCTGATAATTTGGGTATGCTAGGCATATGTTTGGATGATACCAAACTAGAACCCAAATTCGATAAGTGCCAATTGTAGGTTATCCTAGGGATACCATAAGTATTATACTTATACATCTCACATGAGAACAATTAGATTGTTGCTCACCATGCAGTTTTCCTGAGAGGAATGCCGATATACAGTGGTAAGTGGGGGGAGGATAGTAAAACTCGATGAAAATCGGAGTAATACTGTCCAAGGCACCGAATCTTAATGGAACATAAATAGTTCATCAAGGATGAAACTATTGCCATTAATCTTAGTATACACAAGAACCGCGTATGTCGGAGAGAGTCAGAAAACAACCTGGGGTATAGGTTTCTGATCTCACCTCATAAAGATGTCTATCTTATTGAGGTATACCAACTGACTACGTATGAGGTAGTGATACAAGGTATCGACTTCCTATTATGATAAAGTGTCATGAGTCCGAAATGGATTCCATGTATATCAACATGTTTAGAACTGGTTGATGTACCGCTAGGCATTGTGCCTATTGGTACTTTATAAGTCTTCAATGAAGACATACATGGATGGCAACATACCAACGTACTAAGCTAGGCTTGTAGCAGAAAGGTATCGTTATCAACATTGTGTTGATTACGATTCAACATTTACCTGTTGCCACGGTTGTATCCATTTGGATAATGCTTGCTAAAGCTGTACATTTCATTTATGAAATGTGTCAGTTAAAGATCAAAATCATTTTCCTGAAAAGGAAACCTTTTGGAGGATGTTTACAACATCCTGGCGGGTTTTGTCGTACCAAAACTAGCAAATAAGGTTTGCAGGTTAATAATCCATGTTTGGATTGAAGCAAGCATAGGTTCTAGGAATTATCGTTTTGATGTAATCATGAATAGTTTATGGTTTAATTCAAAACGAAAATGATTCTTGTGTATATAAAGGAGGTTAGTGGGAGCGCACTGAAAATGAATGACCTATAAAATAATGATAATATACGTCATTTCTGGAAATGATATTCCCATAAAATAACTATCGGCGAAAGCTTGGCTTTCGAGAAAATTCTCCGTAGAATTCTTAGGAGAAAATAACCTTTATTCAAGGAATAAAGATCTACTGGGATAGATTAAGTTGTTAACACTCTCTGAGAAATTGTACATTGAAAATGTACGTGACCTTGTCTCATACGCTTGAGCATATGGATTCACAAACAGGCCAATCCGAGTGATAGTCACTGGATTGAAGTTAAGAACATACTTAGTATCTTAGAGAACTAAGGATGTTGTCTTAATCTGTGGAGAAGGAGAACTTGAAGTGACTGGGATCACTGTAGCAAGTTTCCTAAACCGATAAAGATGACTAAAAGTCACAAATGGTACTATATAGTTTGAATAACGATACAGTGAGCTGGAATCTTCCATGTAAGATACTGTTACCGAATAAACAACAAATGCGGGTTATTGCTGCAGCTGAAGCAGCAATAGAAGCCTTCTGGGGTCGTAATAATCTAATTAGATTAGATATAGTTCTTTTAGCAGCTAAGCTAGGCTTTAGCACATGCTAAAGAATTAATGGTCTCATCAACGATCCGGATACATACTTCGACTATTCATATCTGATTCGTTCGGATCATACATCGTGGCGATGTGATGATCGTATAAATCGCATCAGACGATAATCATGCAAATCATCCGCTGACGAAAGCATTTCTCAGCAGTTTGAGCCAACCGTACATAGTTCGGGTGTCAGAGACTCGAGTGACTGGCTATAGGCCAAGTGGGAGATTGTTGGACAATTATGACCCATAGCGTCACTATTTGTACCGGATCATTGTGTTGTTGTACAAATTAACTATGTGACAAAGGAGATTGCACTTTATCATTTTGATTAGATCACCTAGATGTATAAATAATGAGAGGTCCCTATGATTTTGTTCCTGGACAGAGATGATATGAGACAGTATCAGTCCACGAAGGATAAATCATTAAATATCCCTAGTCAGAGTATTATCGAGATTGGACATCGATAAATACCTAAAAGACTAGTATTACACTTGTGCGTGTTTGTGAGAGCACAACGGCATAGTTCTCATATATTTGGGTATATGATACTCATGCAAGTGTAATAGGAGGTTGTGTTTCACACCGATGGTATGGGAAACAGCTTCGCTCTGGATAAGACCCCGCGGAATCTCATTGGTAGTATGACTATGTATCTATGGGAGTCCGCAATCAGGGTAGGTGTATTTGGTCTTAACCTGAGACTTGCACCGCTAATGCATACGACAATCAATATACTTTGGTTGAGGTCGTCCAGGGCTTAACCGTTTCTGTGTACCCCGATATTGGGTATATTGAGAATCGTAGTGTGTTGGGTGTGATGTCAAGACGGAAGTGTCACTCCAGTCATTTGGAGATATGGTCACGTAGGATACAGTACTAGTACTACTATAAATGCTGCAGCTATCGGGATAAAATGACAAGGTCCGGTTTATCCGATTATAGAGACTAGTCACCAACATCCGACATGTGCTTCGTACGGGGGCAGACACATTTCCACCCAGGCCTAGCACGTGATCATCCGATGCGGGACAGAAATATGAAATACTACGGTATACTACGCTTGATATAGATCCTTTATTCCTGTAAGGATTGTTTCCGGAGAATTGGGTAGGCATGGCGCTTTGCTAGAGGCCAACCTTGTCTTGTAAATCGGTACAAACGTAGTACTTGGTACTACGTGTTCGGATAGTCCGACGACCGATTTGACTGCCAACATATCCGGGGATCTCATTGGTCGCTTCCCAAAGATTCACCGATGACGTATAACTCGCACTCTAATTAATCTTGGATTAATTAGAAGAGAGAAAAATTAATCTGGGATTAATTGCGAGATATTTTATCTGGGATAAAATATCAATTAAAGAGAGATAACGATTAATTTGGAATTAATCGAGAAATTAATATATTTGATATATTAAATGAAATTGGATTTCGACGCGGAATTAAAATTAGATTTTAATTCGGGCGAACGAATTAATTTAGAATTAATTCGTTAGCGACGTGAATAATGACTTCGCTAGGCGTAATCATTTAATTACGACGCAACGGAAAATTTGTTAATTTAGAATTAGCGACCCCGAGCCCGAGATTATTTGCGAGCGCATTCGCATTTCGAATTCGAGTGCGGCACGTCAAATCAAGCATCAAATCGCTAGTCGCATCAAGCGTCAAATCACTTGTCACTTTGAGTGATGTGACTTGACAACTTGATGGATTGAGTGATGTGGGTGGTTGGAGGCTTTAATGGTTTGACTTATTAAAGCCAAATTCACAGAAATGCATGTGAAATTCAAATTAGTGTATTATATTACACAAATTTGGAAATTCAACCAACATTCTCTCTTTCTTTCATCTTTCTCTTCACGCCCAAAGTGGCTTAATTTTTCTGTTTTCTGGTTTCTGAAACCGGAGGCAGTGAGGGGAGGCAAGAGTGTGGTTTTGTGGGAAAATCATAAGTGCTAGCACACTTACGAGATATGCGAAGGTGATAGGGAAGCTCACCCATGAGCCGGGAACCGTCGACCGAAGTTTGGAGCTTGACGAAGGACAAAAAACGAAGTCAAAACAGTGAGTTTTTGGAGTTTTTGTTATCTTTAGATACGGGATGGCTTCCTTGTTGGGTACGTAGTGGTTCAGATAAGGACACGTCGCTTCTTTTCCAGCGCCCTAGCCAAGCTGAAGTCGAACGGACTTAATCTCCGTGACTTCCGGATTCAATTCTTTTGGGGCTCCGTGTCGCTCAACCGATCGATGTAAGTATTCCGCAACCTCTTCGATGTGTATTCGCAATGTTTTCATGCTTATAATCGATCGGGACCTAATTAGAAACCAACAGTGTCTTGTCCAAGTTGTGTTTGGTTGGCCAAAGTCAAGACCACTTCTTGTCCATCGACAATTGATTACGAAGCTTTCCATGGTCAATGGGTCGCGCTTGACTGAGATCACTAAGTTTGTTGTTGCCAAAGCCAAGGCTTAGTGATTCAGAGAAAAAAAGGTTAAGTAATACATTAGATGTATGGCATATATAAGATATATGTTTAGGACTTGGATGTCCGCCTACTGGATCTAGGAATTGGATTGGATCCAATGATCTTAGAGATCTACCTAGTTAATTATCATATAATTTGTTGGCCAAAGTCAATATTGTGTGATATTTAACGGGATCCTAGCCCACTAGGAAACACGGTTTCCCGAGTACTCGACAGAGGGTTAGAGGCTCGCCAAAAAATAGTGGGAGGCAAGAATTGAATTGCAATATTCGTTCAATTACTCGCCATACGCGCTCAAACAAACATCATTCGTCATATAAATTAAATGTTAGTGGACTAATATTTAAATTTTTGTTTTAATAAAACAGTTGGACTATTATAGTTGATTATATAATTGGAATATAGTAATCAATATATTTGAATTAATTAATTTCAATTAATAGTTGATTTTATAGTTGGACTATAGTAATCAATATAATTGAGGTTAATTGATTTAAATTATATTTGATTGTATAGTTGGACTATAATAATCATTATAATATATAGTACCACAAATCGTTGATTAAATAGTTGGACTATTAAAATCAAGATAAAATTGAAAGATTGACACTTAAAACATAATCCTATGGAAAATGTATTTAAATGGTTTAATTTTCAAATTGGGAATAAAATTTCAGGATGGTCCTGGAAACTAATAATTTATTTTATTTGATAAAATAATATATTAAGCCTAAGCCCGGAGTTAAGCAAATAGTAGAGCATAATCTTTGGAAGATTATGTGATGATAACTTAAGTGCTTAATCCATTATACTTACCGAGAAGTAGACTCCTTAATTTCTGAATCAGAACTAAGGATTAGATCCTTAAAGTATGATAATGAAATTGAAGGATCTTCATAAATCTATACTTAGATTTAAGAAGTACTAATATTGCAATAGTAAACTCTTGGAGAGCTAATGACTATTCTCAAGGAGACAAAGTAAAAAATTTGCAATTAGGCAAGTAGCGCAAGGCGCACTTTACTTCGATATTCTAGAAGGCCAAGGCTTGGCCAAAGGCTTCTAGAATGTTGAAAAAGGGCAAAGGCAAAATCATTATAATCTTCTGGGAAGATAAAGGACATATCCCAAATGTCTGCCTAAATATGGCAAACGGGATCGCGGAAGCGTGACTGCCGTTTGGACAAAGCAGACATGAAGGAATTGAAGACGAGCAAGGCTTTGACTTCAAAAATGATTGTCATTATTATGTTCATAACTAGTATTAAAATTAGATTTTAAATACTTACTGTGATACATAAATATATACTAATGTTCAAAATCTGCTATGAGAGAGGATTTGGAAACTGTTATAATGTAACTAGTTTGACTAGATACATTATCTCTATATCAGTGTTTAACTCGCTGAGGGTGAACCTTTTTATTCTAGAACACTAAAGTGTTTCATTATATAAAGATGATATTGAGATAAACACATTAGATGTGAATAACAGTATTTATATTTAGAATATAAATAAAATCTCAAACATATATAATGACAAACAAATAGCTCAAACTGATTTGATCAGAAGAAACTTAATTGTGGCATTGTTGTCTGGGACACAATTAAACAAGACTCGTATATCCGCACTTTTGAAGAGGGGGTACTCGGACTGATTTGATTCCAATCAAATAAAGTCTACGAATCTAGTTTATTGGGCAATGTGCCTAAAACACCTCTTTATTTGGTAAAAGTGTAAATGCCACTATTCTGTTAGCCCTAGTTCATTGTGAAGCAAGTGGGCCCATGTCTAGCTAGGCTAGAGGTGGATATGAATATTTCTTGACCTTTACGGATATAGCATCGCGTTATGGTTATGTATTTCTTTTGAAGAACACAAATCGGAAACTTTTACAGTTTCGACACGAAATAGACAAACAGATCGGCTAAAGTATTATACCGTCACGGTTATACCGTAATGGAAAATACTTAAGCAATAAGTTTCTAATATACTTGAAAGAGTATAGTATTCTTTCAAATGAGAACTCCTCCAGGAACACGTCAGTTTGACGGTGTGTCCGAACGGATAAACAGAATTTTGTTGGACATGATAAGGTTAATCATGAGTCGCTCTGAGCTACCATTTCCTTCAACGGATAAGCATTAACAGTGCAGAACTTATTTAGAATAAGGTTCCATAAAATCTGTTTGACAGATTTCGTGCCAATTGTAGGTTATCCTAGGGATACCAAAGTATTGTACTTATACAACTCACAAGAGAACAATTAGATTGTTTCTCACCATGTGGTTTTCCTAAGAGGAATACCGATATGCAGTGGTAAGTGGAAGGATAGTATAACTCGATGAAAATCGGAGTAATACTATTCTAGGCATCGAATCCTAATGGAACACATATAGTTCATCAAGGATGAAACTATAACATTAATCTTCGAATACACAAGAACCACGTAGTTCGGAGAGAGTCAGAGAACATCCTGGGTATGTGTTTCTGATCTCACCTTATAAAGATGTTAATCTTTTGAGGTATACCAACTGACTACGTATGAGGAAGTGATATAAGGTATCGACTCCCTAATTATGACAAAGTGTCATGAGTCCGAAATGGATTCCATGTATACCAACTACGTTTGGACACTAGTTGATGTACCGCAAGGTATTGTGCCTATTGGTACTATATAAGTCTTCAAGGAAGACGTACATGGATGGCAACATACCAACGTACTAAGCTAGGCTTGTAGCAAAAAGGTAGAGTTATCACAGTGTGTTGATTACGACGAAACCTTTTACCTGTTGCCACGGTAAATCCATTTGATAATGCTTGCTGTTGCTGCATGTTTCATTTATGAAATATGGCAGCAGAACGGCAAAACCACTTTCCTTAACGGAAATCTTTTGGAGGATGTTTACAACATCCTGTCGGTTTTGTTGTACCAAAACTAACAAACAAGGTTTGCAGGTTATTCGATCCATGTATGGATTGAAGCAAGCATTAGGTTCTTGGAATTATTGTTTTGATGTAATCATAATAGTTAATGATTTAATTCAAAACGAAATGATTCTTGTGTATATAAGGAAGTTAGTGGGAGCGCGCTGACAGTGAATGTCCTGAATAATAATGATAATATGTCATTTCTTGGAAATGACATTCCCATAAAATAATCGGTGAAAGCTTGGCTTTCCTGAAAATGACCAAAAGTCACAAACGGTACTATACAGTTTGAATAACGGAACAGTGAGCTGGAAATCTTCCAAGCAAGATACTGTTACTGAATAAACAACAAATGCGGGTTATTGCTGCAGCTGAAACGGCAATAGAAGCCTTCTGGGTCGATAATAAATCTAATTAGATTAGATATAATTATGTTAGCAGCTGAGCTAGGCTTGAGCACATGCTAAAGAATTAATGGTCTCATCAACGATCTAGATACATACTTCGATATTCATCTGATTCGTTCGGATCATACATCGTGGCGATGTGATGATCAAATAAATCACATCATATGATAATCATGAAAATCCGCTGACGAAATCATTTCTCAGCAGTTTGAACCAACCGTACATAGTTCGGGTGTCAAGCACTCGAGTGACTGGCAATAGGCCAAGTGGGAGATTGTTGGACAATTATGACCCATAGTGTCACTATTTGTACAGATCATGGTGTTGTTGTACAAATTAACTATGTGACAAAGGAGATTGCACTCTTATCATTTGTGATTAGATCACCTAGATATATAAATGATAGGAGGTCCTTATGATTTGTTCCTGGATTGAGAATGATATGAGACAATATCAATCCATGAAGGATAAATCATTAAATATCCCTAGGAAGAGTATTATCGAGATTGGACATCGATAAATACGTAAAAGAATAGTATTACACTTGTGCGCGTTGTGATGGCACAACGGCATAGTTCTCGAATATTTGGGTATAGGATACTCATGCAAGTGTAATAGGAGGTTGTGTTTTACCGATGGTACGGGAAACAGCTTCGCTCTGGATAGACCCCGCAGAATCACATTGGTAGTATGACTATGTGTCTATGGGAGTCTGCAATCAGGGTAGGTGTATTTGGTCTTAACCTGAGACTTGCACCGCTAATACTTGCGACAATCAATATACTTTGGTTGAGGTCGTCCAGGGCTTTAACCGGTTTCTGTGTACGCCAATTCTGGGTATATCGAGAATCGTAGTGTGTTGGGTGTGATGTCGAGATGGAAGTGTCACTCCAGTCATATGGAGTTGATGATCGCGCAGGGATACAGAACTGGTTCTCTATATAAGGTTGCAACCGTCTGGATAATATGACTTGGTCATGATTATCCGATTTTAAAGAGACTAGTTGCTCGTAATCCGATATATGCTTCGTACGGGGCAGACACTGTACCAGCCCCAGGCCTCGCATGTGATCATCTGATACTGGACAGAAATACGCAATACTACGTATACTATGCCCAATATAGATCCTTTATTCATGTAAGGATATTTCCGGAGAATTGGGGAGGCATGGCGCTTTGCTAGAGGCCAACCTTGTCTTGTAATTCAGTATAAACGTAGTGCGAGGTACTTACGTGTTTGGATAGTCCGACGACCGAATTTACTGCCAACATATCTGGGGATCTCATGGGTTGCTTCCAAATGATTCACCGATGACGTATGACTCGCACTTTAATTAATTTGGGATTAATAAGATGAGAGAAAAAATTAATCTGGGATTAATTGCGGAGATATTTTATCTGGGATAAAATATCATTTAAAGAGAGATAACGATTAATTTGGAATTAATCGATTAATTAATATATTAGATATATTAAACGAAATTGAATTTTGACGCGAAATTAAAATTAGATTTTAATTCGGCGAACGAATTAATTTAGAATTAATTCGTTAGCGACGTGAATAGTGAATTCACTAGGCGTAATCATTTAATTACGACGCAACGGAAAATTCGTTAATTTGGAATTAGCTAATCCGAGCCCGAGATTATTTGCGAGCGCATTCGCATTTCGAATTCGAGTACGGAACACAAGTCAAATCAAGCGTCAAATCGCTAGTCGCATCAAGCTTCAAATCACTTGTCACTTTAAGTGATGTGACTTGAAAACTTGATTGAGGTGACTTGATGTGATGATTGATGTTGGTGGTTGGAATTAATTGACTTGACTTTTTTGGAAAAAGAAAAAATCAATTAATTAATTTTGGAAATTAGATTTGTGTATTAGATACACAAAATCCCTAAACCAAAATCGATCTCTCTCCTTTTCATTTTTGGAGCCAAAACTCTTCTTTCTTCTTCCTCTCATCTACACGCCCAAGGGGTTGTTCTTCACTGGTTTTTTGAACAGAAAAAATGTGAACAGCGAAGGGGAAGCAGTGCGTTTTTGTGGCAAGAACAAGAGTGCTAGCACACTCCGGGATCTATGCGAAGGTGATAGGGAAGTCCAACCATGAGCCGAGAACCGTTCGACGAAGCTTTGAGCTTGACGAATGATCCAAACGAAGGCCAAAATTAGTGGACTATCACAGCAGCTCACGCACAAACCAGTGAGCAAAACAGAATTTTTGTTCGCTTCCTTCGTCTCTGAACCGCTCGATTTAAGTATTCCGTAACTTCCGTCGTTGTATTCATACATGTTCATGCTTGTTTAATTCGATCTTGGAGACCTAGAATCACTAACAATTATCACTCTGTTCCCCCACCCACCTACATGATCAACTCTGGCTTGCCCGAAACCTTCGTCCTCCAAGCTCTCAACCACCAAGCTTCGTACATGGGGATAGGGGTGATGACGATGATGAACCATAGTCCGAGGAAGAAGGCAGTGCTACGAATGATGAAGTTGTTCCTCCTAGTTTGTTCGATCCCGCATTTTTAATATAGACATTGATTTTGCCTGTTTGATTGAACCATTTTCTAATGATAATAGAGACGTTCATTTCCCGTACTCGCTTGAATATGCAACATGAGTATATTTGACAAAAGCATTCAACCTTGGTACTATGATACACAACGATGATTAGAACAAGGGGAATTCTCGGAAGAAGCAAACAGAAAGATAAGATAGTCATTTATAAACTGGGAAACGGGGACAGTGAGGCTGTCAGACTTGGAAGGGAATGAGTTCACCGAGCCGATCAATGTTGACAGATTGAAAGCTGTATTTTACCTGAGACCGAGCAGTCACCAAGAGAATTGGCAGAAGACCTAACCCGACGGGATGGGAACATTCACGCATACATGCATACACGTAACACATTTTCCACCCTTTTGTGTTTGTTTTGTTTTGTGTTCACAGGTTTTGAAGAAGAAAAAGAGAAAGCGGCGAACACAAGCCAATCAGGCATAACAAAATCACAGTATCGGATTCGGATAATAATCATGGGGCTGAGGCCCATATTGGTGTTAGATTCGGGTACTAATTTGAGGGTTGAGGCCCACATTAGTATCAGTCTGGCGGCGAGGCCCACATCAGTATTAGTCTGGGGCAAGGCCCACATAAGTATCAGTTTCGGGGATAAGTCCCAAGGTTGAGGCTCTCATCAGCATCAGCATCAGTTTCAGGAGGAGTCCTAAGGCCGAGGCCTACATCACATCAGTATCAGTTGCAGGGATGAGTCCCAGGGTTGAGGCCCACATCATCATCAGTTTCAGCTATGGGATGCGTCCCAAGGTCGAGGCACATTTTGTCAGCGGTATTGGGATGCGTCACAGGGTCGAGGCCCCCGTTGTAGGTTGGAGTTGTTGGGATGCATCCCAGGGTTGAGGCCCACTGCATCATTAGTTATTGGGATGCGTCCCAAGGTCGAGGCCCATATTGTCAGCGGAATTGGGATGCGTCCCAGGGTCGAGGCCCTCGTTGTCGTTTACAGTTATTGGGATGCATATAACATACATATAAGCATACTTTAGCATCCAATTTCACAAGAACATGCTTCAATCAATTTTCCCCAAATTAACCCTAATGTATTTCATGCTTAAACATGGCTCCATGATACCATTGTTGGTTTCTATAATTAGTCCCAAAGAAAGATTAAGCCATAGAAATACAAATAACATACATGCAAAGCTAGAAACATGGCGGAATCATACTTACTAAGCTTTGTGACGAAAATGGTGAAGACAATCCTGACTTCAAGGTGGAAGTTTCGGCCAAGATGAAGATTAAGAGAAGCTTCAAGTCTTCAAGTGTTCCAAGCTCCAAGGTTGTTTCCCTATCACCTCTTTTGATCCTTCAATGTGCTAGCAAAATGGAGAAATGAAAATGATTTTTCTGCCTTTGGTTTGAAGCTCACGGCGTGAGCAAATGAGAGGAAGAAGAGTGTTAGACTTTTCAATTTTGGTTCTCTTTCTTTTGTTCCAAAACCGTGAGTTGCCAATGAAAAGCAATGATAAGATCAAATAACAAAATGAATTTTTTAATTAAAAAACCCTTCAAAAACCGTGAAAGGTTTTCCCTCCAAAGGAAAATTCATCATATGCCATCATTATCTCACATTGAGAATAGAGACAATGTATCATCCCATAAAGGTGACTAGATACATCCATCATCTATTCGTGTCAAGTAATGAGATATCGCGATGTGATTTGCGGATTCCACCCGTTTCAAAATACGAATGTGTCCGCAACACTTTCGGGCCCAAATTCGCTAATTCCGAATAACGAATTTCCGTCGCGACGAGAATTAAATAATTACGCCTAGCGGAATTATTATTCAGATCGCTAACGAATTAATTCCAAATTAATTCGTTTGCCCGAATTAAAATCCGATTTTAATTCCGCGTCGAAATCTAATTTCGTTTAATAATATATCGAATATATTATTTTATCGATTAATTCCAAATTAATCGATCTCTCTCTCTCCTAATAAGGCATTTTATCCAAGATAAAGTTTCTTCTCGTAATTAATCCAAGATTAATAAAGTTAGAATCAAACATCATAGGTGAATCTTCAAGAAGCGACCCAAGAGATCTCCGGATATGTTGGCAGTAAATACGGTCGTTGGATAATCCAAACACTACGTACCTCGTACTACGTTTTTACCGATTTACAAGACAAGGTTGGCTTCTAGCAAAGCGCCATGCCTACCCAATTCTCCAGAAATATTCTTACTGGAATATTAGATCTTTATCAAGCGTAGTATACCGTAGTATCGTGTACATCGATCCAGTATCGGACGATCACATGTTAGGCCTGGGGCTGGAAATGTGTCTGCCCCGTACGAAACATATATCGGATATCAAACAACTAGCCTCTTTAAATCGGACAATCCTGACCTGGTCATATTGTCCCGACGGTTTGCAACCTTTTATAGAGTACTTGTTCTGTATCCTGCGTGATCATCATCTCCATATGTCTGAAGTGATACTTCCATCTTGACATCACATCCAGTACACTACGATTCTTGATAAACCCCAGAGGTGGTACACAGAACCGTTAAAGCCCCGAACCACAACACCAAAGTTTACCGATTGTCGCAAGTACTAGCGATGCAAGTCTCAGGTTAAGACCATATACACCTACCCTGATGCGGCCTCCCATAGACACGCAGACATACTACCAATGGGATTCCGCGGGGTCTGTCCAGAGCGAAGCTGTTTTCCGTACCATCGGTAAAACACAACCTCCTATCGCACTTGCATAAGTATCCAATACTTAAATATATGAGAACTATGCCGTTGTGCCATCACAACTCGCACAAGTACAATACTAGTCTATTCCGCATTATCGATGTCCGATCTCGATAATACTCCGACTAGGGATATTTAATAATGATTAAACCTTTTATATTGATACTGTCTCATATCATCTCAATACGGAATTAATCATACGGACTTTTGCCATTAATATATTAAAGTAAATAATTTTACAAAACGGCAAAAGGCAATTTCATTATCACATAGTTAATTTTGTACAATAATACAATATCATTTACAAAACAGTGACGCTATGGGTCATAATGTCTAACAGTTAGCCCTTCCGACGATCGTGTACCGTACATCTGAGAGGTGATTTAAAATGTTAGACCTGAGGGCACTTTTACTATTTATTGTCATTCGTTTTTTTTAATTGTTTTATTCGCATGAGATTCGTTTGTGGATGCATGATTGTGGCCTTTGAATGAATGAAAAATGTGTCGCCTCTCGTGGTATATAGGATGGAAACCCGGACATAAATTTCATAGCTGATTCCGAATGGACGGTAGTATGATCTATACTCGGGATACAACTCCACGTACCACTTGAGTACACGGCACATACTTTATTTTATCTTGATTTTTTTATTGTCGTCATTTATTTTCTGCATCTTATTTGTTTGAGTTATGATGAGATAAAGTGCATGGGCTTAGTAAGTGCGATTAAAGGTCCTCTATATTGAGAGGTTAAAATCCTTTACCACGATGCTTTGCCGCGCCGGATAATGTATATTCGATTGGATGTGAGATATATTCAATTGGATACACGAAGTCCGATATCGTTGTCTTTACTTTTTATATATGTCTTGTGTTGTTTGCGCATGGGCTTAGTAAGTGCGATTAAAGGTCCTCTATTTTGAGAGGTTAAAATCCTTTACTATGATGCTTTGCGCCGGATGATGTATAGTCGGTTGAATGTAAGATATGATCAATCGGGTATACGAAGTCCGATATTGTTGTCTTTATTTTATATGCATTATGATGTGATGCGCATGGGCTTAGTAAGTTGGATTAAAGGTCCCATATTTTGAGAGGTTAAAGAACCTTCACCATGATACTTCGCCGCACCTTTTATTTCGTTATTCACTTTTCTTCGTATGTCATCTTCTTGCATAATCATGCATCATGTGGCAATGCGCATGGGCTCATCGAGTTGGATTAAAGGTCCTCCATCTTGAGGGATAAAAAGCCTAAGGGCTACCTTTTCCACAACGATTTATCGCGCCTTTTAGCCCGTTTTTATTGATTAGGTGTCATCTATTCATCCGTTCACGTATGTGTCATGTTGTTTACTGCATTTTGGGGGTCAATGTTGTAACCCCGTTCGAACGCGTTTCCGAACGCCATACGAACATGAGCATTCTGTTTCATTTCCGTTCGAATACGTTTACGAACGCTACTCGAACGCGAACCTTCTGTTTACCGTTCGAACGTGTTTACGAATGCTACTCGAACGTGCATGCATTTGTTTCATCAGGTCTGGTCCCGTTCGAACGCGTTATCAAACGCCACACGAACGAGAACCTTCTGTTTACCGTTCGAACACGTTTTCAAACCCTACACAAACGTGCATACACTGAACTGAGTCCTCTTCATCATATTTTATGCATAATTGCCCCAATTGGTTATCCTTTTGTATTACGAACCTGATTGCGTCTCTTTAATATGCATGCTTGTATAATTATTGCATGTTTGCGCTTCCATGATTATCAATGCAATGTGTTTGTGAAATTATGCGTTTGCCATCATTCTGATTCAATTTTATGCATGCTTGTATGATCACTGTTTGCTTGCGTTTCCGTATCCATGAATATAATGTGCTTATGAATTTGCATGTTTGCCGTATTTCAATTTACTTTTATGCATGCAAATTCGAACATAGATTATATGCAAATAGGTTGTATGCAAATATGAAAATGTGTTACATGTGAACTTAGATGAACTTTTGATGTATGCATGCGAACTTAGGAGTAAAATTATCCTTGGAAATATGTTGCTTAGGCTTAGTTGAATTGTTGCACAAATCATTTATTACAAGTGACATAAGTAACGGACCATTCTGAACCCAATGGTTTGAGGTCTTCCCTTTCGAGGGGTGAGTGCGGCCTTAAATCTTTGTCCCGGTTCACACCAGGTGGCGACTCCATTATTCTCCGGTTTAGTCCCCCGCGAGCTACTCCGTACTCCCAACTAGGCCGCGAGCCTAGAACAGCATGCGTCGCCCAGTTTCTGTGTCCCATAATAGTACTTATACAACTCACTAGAGAACAATGTAATTGTTGCTCGCCATGCGGTTTTCCTAAGAGGAATACCTATATGCAATGGTAAGTGGGAGGAAAATAAAACTCGATGAAAATCGGAGTAATACTATTCCAGGCACTGATTCTATAATGGAACACAAATAGTTCATCAATGATGAAACTATACCAATAATCTTCGAATACACAAGAACCGCGTAAGTCGGAGAGAGTCGGAAAACAACCTAGGGTATGGGTTTCTGATCTCACCTCATAAAGATGTCAATCTTATTGAGGAACACCAACTGACTACGTATGATGAAGTGATACAAGGTATCGAGTCCCTATTATGGTAAAGTGTCATGATATCCGAAATGGATCCCATGTATACCAACTATGTTTAGACACTAGTTGTTGTACCGCAAGGCATTGTGCCTATTGGTACTATATAAGTCTTCAAGGAAGACATACATGTATGGCAACATACCAACGTGCAAAGCTAGGCTTGTAGCGAAAAGGTATCGTTATAAACATTGTGTCGATTACGACGAAACCTTTTACCTGTTGCCACGGTAAATCCATTTGGATAATGCTTGCTGAAGCTGCTTGTTTCATTTATGAAATATAACAGCTGAACGTCAAAATCACTTTCCTTAACGGAAACCTTTAGGAGGATGTTTACAACATCCTGACGGTTTTGTCGTACCAAAACTAGCAAAAAAGGTTTGCAGGTTATTCGATCCATGGCTGGATTGAAGCAAGCATAGAGTTCTTGGAATTATCGTTTTGATGTAATCATAATAGTGTATGATTTAATTCAAAAAAGAAAATGATTCTTGTGTATATAAGGAGGTTAGTGGGAGCGCACTGACAATGAAAGTCCTAAGTAATAATGACATATCATTTCTTGGAAATGATATTCCCATAAATACAATCGGTGAAAGCTTGGCTTTCATGAAAATTCTCCGTATAATTCTTGGGAAAACAACCTTATTCTAGGAATAAAGATCTACTGGGATAGATTTAAAGTTGTTAGCACTCTCTGAGAACTCATACATTGAAAAGTGTACGTGACATGGTGCCTCATACGCTTTGAGCATATGGAGTCACAATCGGGCCAATCCAAGTGATGGTCATTGGATTGATGTTAAGAACATCCGTTAGTATCTTAGAGGAACTAAGGATGCTATCTTATATTATGGAGAATGAGAACTTGAAGTGACCGGGATCACTGCTGCAAGTTTCCAAACCGATAAATAACCGACTATAAGTAGTAACAACGGTACTATAAAGTTTGAATAACGGAACAGTGAGCTGGAAATCTTCCGAGCAAGATACTGTTGCCGAATAAACAACAATAGTGGATTATTGCTGCAGCTGAGGCAGCAATAGAAGCCTTCTGGATTGATAATAAAATCTAATTAGATTAGATATAATTCTGTTAGCAGCTGAGCTAGGCTACAGCGCAGGCTAAAGAATTAATGGTCTCATCAACGATCCAGATATATACTTCGACTATTCATCTGATTCGTTCGGATCATACATCGTGGTGATGTGATGATCGAATAAATCGCATCAGATGATAATCATGCAAATCAGCTGACGAAAGTCTTTTCTCAGTAATTTGAGCGAACCGTACATAGTTCGGGTGTAGGACACTTGAGTGACTGGCTATAGGCCAAGTGAGAGATTGTTGGACAGTTATGACCCATAACATCACTATTTGTACATATCATGGTGTTGGTGTACAAATTAACTGTGTGACAAAGGAAATTGCTCTTTTATCATTTGTGATTAGATCACTAAGATGTATAAATGATAGAAGGTCCATATGATTAGTTCCAGATTGATAAGATATGAGACAGTATCAATCCATAAAGGTTTAATCCTTAAATATCCCTAGTCGTAGTATTATCGAGATTGGACATCGATAATGCGGAATAGACTAGTATTACACTTGTGCGCGTTGTAAGGGCCTAACGGCATAGTTCTCATATATTTGGGTATAGGATACTCATGCAAGTGTAGTAGGAGGTTGTGTTTTACCGATGGTACGGAAAACAGCTTCGCTCTGGATAGACCTCTCGGAATTCCATTGGTAGTATTACTATGTGTCTATGGAAGTCCGAATCAGGGTAGGTGTATTAGGTCTTAACCTGAGACTTGCACCGCTAATACTTGAGACAATCAATGTACTTTGGTTTTGGTCGTCCAGGGCTTTCACAGGTTCTGTGTACCCCTCTTCTGGGTATATTGAGAATTGTAGTGTATTGGGTGTGATGTCGAGATGGAAGTATCACTCCGATAATAGTGGAGATGATGATCACGTAGGATACGGAACTCGTTCTCTTATATGTTGCAGCTATCAGGATATTATGACTAGGTCATGTTTATCCGATTATAGAGACTAGTTACTAGAGATCTGATATGTGCTTCGTACGGGGCAGACACATTTCCAGCCTCAAGGCTTGCACATGACATCCGATGCTGGATCGAAATACGCAATACTACGTATACTACGCCTGATATAGATCACATATTCCTGTAAGGATATTTCTGGAGAATTGGGTAGGCATGGCGCTTTGCTAGAAGCCAACCTTGTCTTGTAAATCGGTACAAATGTAGTACTAGGTACTTACGTGTTCGGATAGTCCGAAAACCGGATTTACTGCCAACATATCTGGGGATCTCATGGGTCGCTTCCCGAAGATTCACCGATGACGTATGACTCGCACTTTATTAATCTGGGATTAATTAATGATGAGAGAGAAAATTAATCTGGGATTAATTGTGGAGATATTTTATCTGGGATAAAATATTATTTAAAGAGAGAGAACGATTAATTTCGAATTAATCGATAAAATAATATATTCAATATATTATACGAAATTGGATTTCGACGCGAAATTGAAATTAGATTTTAATTCGGGCGAACGAGTTAATTTAGAATTAATTCATTAGCGACGTGAATAGTAATTTTGCTAGGCAAAGTTATTTAATTAAATTAGATTTAATTTCGTCGCAACGGAAAATTCGTTAATTTGGAATTAGCGAATCCGAGTCCGAGAGTGTTTGCGGACGCACTCGCATTTCGAATTCAAGTGCGGCCACAAGTCACATCAAGTGTCAAATCACTAGTCAATCAATTGATGTGATGTCTAGTCACTTTGAGTAATTGACAACTTGTCACTTGATTGATTGATGGAGGTGGTTGGATGGCTTTAATGCCATTTACCAAATTTTGAATTTGGTATATCTTTATTTGTTTTTTGAAAACAAAACCAACAAAACACATTTACTCTTCTCTCTTTCCTCTTCCCTCTCTCACGCCCAATGGGCCGAATTTTCTTCTTCTCTTCACTGGTTTTTCCGTGAATGGCAAGGAGAAACTAAGGAATTTTTGTGGCAAAAATTCCTAGGTGCTAGCACACTTCCGGAGTCTTGCAAAGGTGATAGGGAACCGCACTTGTGAGCAAGGAATCACACAAAGCTTGGAGCTTGGAGGGATCACCATTGTCGAATTCTTGGAAGACAAAAACAGCAGCAAAACCGTGAGCTTCAAAGGGCTTAAAGAGTTTTTGTTGTTCATCGCATCGCTCAACCGCTCAATGTAAGTATTCTGCAACTTCTTTGAGTATTCGCACATGAGTTTTATTGCTTGAAAACGATCCTAGTTAGACCGTAGAAACCCAACAACATACGTATTCTTATAACGAATATAATCTTTTATATCAACCAATACATCCATTGTCACCGCCAGAAGTGACAAATAATCGTACATGCTCTTATGATGTTAATAGTCTGAAATATGTCAACCTCTGTCATTATTTAAAATAGAAAACGTAAAATGATCTCTTTCAAAAATCATTTCGAAAATATATTTGAAAAATTCTTTTACTGTAAATAAAATCAGTTTAAAAATCCATTATCGTAAAATCATATCGAGCATCCAACATAACTCAACTAGACGAAACATAAACAAGAACCCAAGGCCCGACGCGCGCACAGATCGGACACT